>DWNR01001618.1:0-14652 GCA_018250455.1 Polygonus leo | reverse complement strand
GAAATTATACACAAACATACATAAGAAGAACAAAAATAAAAAATATACAGACGAATTAAGAACCTCCTATTTGGAAGTAGGCAAAAAAATTAATCCAAACAATCCTATTGAGCGATTCAGGTTAAAAGTGAAATCCTAAGCAATTGAACAATTATTTGAAATGGCTTTATCTCAATAGTATACGAGTTCGCACGCGCCAACACGAGACTCTGTGATGGCGATTGATTCAAGTAATTTTAAATCATTTGGAGATAAACTGTTCATACCAAGCACACAACATTTTAGGTAAGGGAAACAGACACATAATTATATTAAAGTATTTGCATTATATTAAAGCAGGACAGGAGAAATCAGTCCGTCGACCTGCATTAAAATACCTTTCCCACAAAGACGTGCCCGTTGTGCTTCCGAGAAACACAACAAAGATCCTGTACATGTTTGTGACTCACGCCTTTTGGTAGAGCCTCCACTCCAGACAAAAAGATTTCCGATATTAAATAGAACTTAAAGAACTAGTAATTCTTATAACAAATTTAAGATACCAAAACATTGATGTGGTGAATTGCTGCAAGTTTATTGAATGTGTAAGGAAGTCGGTATCCCACATAAAGTCTAATAAAGAAAGGTTTTTGCCCCGGCGATGGCGCTACCCGTGATCACCAGCAATTGGCATTTCCCGGTTCCGATGCCGTTACAGAGATAAGTGTAATTGGGCCAGAAAGCTGTCAGTCACCAGGGTACTGTTTGATTCTTCGAAGAGGCGCGTAGGTGTCGCCACATTACCCGCTCGTCATCCTTCATACACCAAATTGCTTGTTCCCATAATTTATATTCTGGGTCGCCGTCACACTTATGATAGTCGATTAGAAAGGAGATTGCAATTGTATTGATATGTATATTGATTCACACGTGGGTGGCCATGCGAAATTAATTGCGGAAAATAAAAATGATGACATTTTCAAGCGCTTAGTGAAAGCATTGTAATCTATATAAAAACAATTATTAACAAAAAATACGACCCGCAGCTCCATAACTCAGATAACATACAATACTTATTTCGATTAAGTTCGATATCGTATTTCCAAGTTTCAGAGTTAAAGTGCTCTGGAGATAGGCACTGTGACTCATAGACATTAATGTTGCCTCAATAATAATACTATATTCTTGTATGTTAGTGTACAGTGAATAAAGAGAATGGTATGTTGTATGGATGCTTAGTTGATACAATTTCCCTAAGAATTCCTACTGGCCATTAAAGGAATCTGTAGTACAATTAATTATTATGTATGTATATTGCATAGTTAATTATTTTTTTATAGGCAAATGAGCAAATGAAGTATTCATTGACCCGTCATCATTAACACTTGCGTTGCCTTTTTACGTAGTCAACTTGATATATAATTAAAGACAGGAGCGGTGGGGGTATAAGGAAGAAAGTGAAGGATTTTATTTTATTACCTATTTTATACTTTTCCGCCACACGTCTGCGACTTGTGTGGTTTTATTTTGTTTAAAATTTTAATGTTACAAGACAGTAATAAATATTTCTTATCTGTTTCTGGAAATCTAAGGTACTTAATTGGTGAAAGGGTTTGACAATGAGGTACTCGCCACTGCCACATCACATACGTTCCTTAACAAAAAAATACATACATACATACATATCTTCACGCCAAATCCCTAACGGGGTAGGCAGAGAGAAAAAAAAATGATAGATAAGGATATTGATTTTCTACTACATAACCATTTAATCGATGAGTTTTAACTTTTCTGCGTCGCATGTCAAGGACACGTCTAATTTATGATGACAGATGGAAACATTTTAGCGGAGAGAGGAATCTATGCTTATAATTGATAGCATTTCCTTATACGCCACACAATGAAAATGGAATTGCAGATAGTGGTACTCAGCTAGTTCCTATGGTGACTTTCGCTTATTAATATTTCTTTTGATAAAAGGGAAATCATGTCACGCCCGATGACAAATGACTGCAGACAATGTGCAGTGGCGCGGGTGGAGGTGGATAATAATCAAGGTCACGGGCCGCGCTAAACACCGAAACCGACGACGTTCGAAATCAAAAGTGATCGCCGTGAAGCGGTGTGAATATGTTGGGATTGCGTAAACGGAAAGTTTAGATCTTTATACATATGTTCAAAGGAGAAATTAAATAAAGCAACAAGTCAAACGGGTCGATGATAACCGAGTCGATGTCATATTACGTTAAGTTTCCAAACAGGCTTTGGATACTAGTTTGGTTAGAAGGGCGTAAAAATATAATATGCAGTTTTATTATTGTAAGCGTCGATATTTTAACAAACTTTTTTTGTCAGTCTTTTAAGTAACTACCTAGTAGGAAGTAAAATAAGTATCGTAGTTTAGTAATGATCGTTCATGGTCTTTGAGGCGTGCATTTTGAAGGGAGTGTGAAGGTCATAGATTTAGCCACAAGGAAGAATTAATAACAGAAAAATACTAGTCACAAAACACATAAGATAAAGACACACTACACAATTATCGCAACAAGTAGACTTTACTTACGATCGTATTCTGATACGACAGCGATTATATTCCCACATGAGTTATGAGTTAAATCGTTTAACAAGGTATATACCACGCTTGTGCCAGATAAATACTTCCGTGAACGAATTACCGAAAGATCGTTTGCAGTTGTTTTAGTGCGACGCCTCCATCGATTTCTGAACAATACGTGGGCGGTCGATGCATTGCCGGTCCATAAACGGAAACCTTGTTTACCTACTTGTCTTCCCTTTAGGATAACTGATATCGATGCCCGACAAGGTCTCTTATTAAATTGGCTCTTGATAAATTCAGAGTGCAATCTCGTTTACCGCGTCCGCGATACTTAGATGCGACCTAATCATTGTTTTTATATTGGCATTTATTGCAATCGATCCTTGAAAGCAATAGATTTAAATAACTAAACCTCTTCCGCGAACGTGATGCGGGTCGTTTCAAACGCCGGCGATGGTGTAAACATTACGGTTGCATACGTAAGCATCGACGTTCAGTATTTTTATATTTGTCGAAAAAGGCATCAAATAGCTCGATTAGCATAATCGACTACTTCGAACCGTCACGGTTTGTCTTTATTTAGTAAGCTCAACGTATAAACCTACAGTGTATAATTTTATTGTAACTGCATAGCGTTGAATCGATCGATCAACTATCGATAAAATGTCATATTAAGATGCTAATAAGTTAAGTATTTAAAAGCGTTACAGCGTTAGTAATTTCTACAAGTGTACGCAAGTAAGATAATGTGCAATGGTCAATGTCATTGCTACTTAACTAAATGCGTGTAGACGAAGGCAGTTGAGCTTTATTTCAAATATAATCTAAATATTATACTATATTTTTGATACGGAAAAACGGGCGGATTTGATCTGTACTGTATTTCTTAGGAGGTTCATTACTCATTTTTTTATTTATTTAGTTGCCAGTATATTAATATATTTATATTATAGTACAAATTAGTTATTAAATTCTTTAAAAAAGAAGTCTTCATTTATTGTTTTTGTTTCGTTTACAATATAATTGATTTATCAAAAAGTAATCGATATTGAAAATCTTGGCGTATCGATTGAACTGCCCTCTTCACTAAAGTGTAGTATTGTATTATGTTCTAGTACTCACTGCAACGTGTCAAATGGACTTCCTATTTGGAATAGATTAAACGACGAACCAAACAAAGAATCTAAACTATCGCTATCTATGACTCAACAACATTACTAAGTTTTGCTACACCGATGATCCTCTATTATGCCATCAACACGTGCAATGTGTTACTAATCGAACAAAAAACAAACATCACTAACATTAATATTTGGTATACATCGACACATGGAAACCACAAGCATCAAATTATTCCTATTTTGGATTAGTTGTTCGCCATACCATAAATTCAATCAGGCTAGAAATATAGAAAAAGGTCAAGATTAAATCCTACTTTAACAGACGCTTAAGGATTATATGTGATAACTGTATAGTATATTTTTCTTTGCCTTACTTGAAAAAGGGCAACGAAATCAAAGTGACCGCAATTGTGTTACATTAATGTCAATAACAAGTTAGAATACTTTATCTCGAAGACTCAACGAGTGACAATATAAATGAGTACATTTTGCTGGGAAGTAAAAGGCTGTAGGTACACACGTTCATGCGACCACCAAGACAAAAAACTTTTGAGTGTGTCTTCGGCAATTGAGGTTAACACAATCATTTGCGAATGATGAGTCAAGCAGGAGTCAAGCTAACTGTATCGGTCTAGGTACCAGCTCGCTCCAATTACCTACTTTTGCGGATCACATTACCTGCACTCAAAACCTCCGTACGATTCATTGCCATCCACTGTACCATCTTAGTAAATCATAACTAGATTCCGTCGAGTATCATTCAATTCATTTGTGCACGTACAAGTGTGTGATATATTTAGATACTAACATGTTTGTACAAATACCATATAATTTAAATTTAAACGTCTTATACGCTTTACATACCACAATATATGACATCTCCAACCGTTCGTTACATACAGTTTGTATTAAATTTATTTCTACTTTTTTGTTAGAGATTTTTATTTCCGCAGCAGAAAAAATACTTTCCCAAATTTAAAACATAAAAATTTATACACACAATATTTAAATTTGCATTCGGAGAATAAACAGGAGTTAGGGCTTACTTATGTCGTGCATGTTTTGAATTACTCCCGGTAAGGATTTTTGTAAGCGATGACTTTTTACAAACATGCAGTCACGATACTTATGGCGCTTTCGTGCTGTTGTAACAAGCGCAAGTAAGCGCATCACATATTGGATGTTACCGGTATCGGATCCAATCTGGTATTCTATATAAAAATAAGTCACCATAACTCGGTATGCCTCATTATTATACGGCAAACCTTCAGACAACGGTTTCAAGTTTAATATAGTATTGCATACAATAGCGAATATATATTATGTAGACAATACTAATCAATCATTGATTAAATATGTAATTAGGTTATGTATAATTATAGGACGAAAATCAGTTCTAGTTTTAACAAGTTACTCTATATCCATGTGTAGATCTGACACAGCGAAAAAACGTCCCTATAGTGGTCAGTTGACTAGGTTGTGTTTTTTTACATTTCAAGCTACTCTTAAATGGAGCGTCTCCAATTCGATCATCGACGCATCAAATTAAATTACATATCTACGTATTTGGCTCGAGCCTAACGTAGCTATCGCAGGCGGTTCCTTTTATCCATACTAAATATTATAAAATTGTAGAGTTTGTTTGCTTTAACGCGCCAATCTTCGGAACTACTATTCTGAATTGAAACATTATTTTAGTATTGGATAGCCTATTTATTGAGGAAGGCTATAAGCATCACACTAAGACCAATATGAGCGGAGTATCAACGAAAAATGTAGGAAAAACGGGAAAAAATTGACCCATTCCTTCTAATATACTTTTATATGTTTTCCGTTATATTAAATCTTTATTAAAACAGAAAATTGAAAAGTATTTTTATCAGGCTTACATATAAATATACATATGAAGTCTAGGTGTAGGTACTATTCAACGACTGCATCATAATATTAACATATCTTACATTTTATATTATATATTATAATGCTTTGTTTTTATTCCTAATTATACATTGACTATTGTTGTACTTCCTAGTTATTTTATTATAAAGCGATTTCACTTAATATCGTCTACAATTTACGCATTGCAATAAACTATTTCTGCAAAACAATATAATGAAACTGCAATTCTAAAAATAAAATTACAACAGCGTTAGAAATTTATTTGTAATCCAACAATTTAACCAGACAGGGTCTTCTGACAACGTTTTAAGTTCTCGATATCGACAATAAATCTTAATACCAATCGTTAATAGATCAGTGGAACGCGCCTCACTCGTCGTCGGCGCAACCAACTGGTTTCAATAATAAATATCGAGATATACCAACATGGTATAAACAATACCACAAATTAATTATCGAAGTAATGTCAGTCTGTATGACCCACTTGCACGAGATACAGATACGTGGTCGACCCACGCAACCCGACTAGAATAACACAATACGATATTGTGTGCGCGTTAATTCCATGAAGCTTTATGCATAAACATCCACCCCTAGGGCCGCAGCTTGTCGATAACGATCAGTTTCGATTAACATCTGGGAAAAAATCGAAAATCATGTTTATTTTATTTTTCGCATCGCAGCGCTCGGAATCTCTTAATTAAGTGTCGTCGACAGGCCATAAAGTTTATCAATTCGTGAAAAATAAATCCAATTAAATGCGACGCCCGGTCGTCTAGTCTTTGGCGAATGGTACCCGTACAAATGGAATGGAACGTACTTATGCGTACCGTACTGTACACGGTAATTAATAAAGAACTTGACTGCGAATTTAATTTTGTACCTTTAAAGAAGTAAAAATAAACCATGTTTATTCCCTTATTTGACGTCTCTAGATGTAGTATTGTAACAATTTTATATGAGGACTACTTTGACGGTAAACCCAATGTAAGTTTTATTTGTGCCTACTTTAAATCGTCCATTCTATCTTAAGTGAAATCTCTATATCTAATTATCTATATACTAATTATCGATAACAACATTTCACATAAAAGGCTGTTTAAGCTTCTGATATTTAACAATTTAGATTAGTTACCAAATATATACTAACATTTGAAATTAAATAAAAGAAAACGTACTTAACAGTTTAAAAAGTAACACTGATGATGTATCTGTTGTTGCTTGTGACTAACACATGTGCGGACATTAATATTTCGGCGTATCCGATTATCTCTCATCTGAATACAATGAAGATCTGTTGGCCGATTGACACAGAGGCAACGTGTAACATATTTTGAAACCATTAGACCGACCGTTACATTACATACATTACACACGAGTAACCGGAAACAAGAAAAAACCAGAAACTTATTGTATGCATGTGTGTGACTGTAACTTTAACTTATTTATGTAGACGCATGTGATTAATACCAATAACAACAGCTTATTGCCTATTAATTCAGTGAATCAGGGTTTAATTATAGCTTGTTCATTTAAATGCTTGTAATACTGCCTATGTGGTAACTTTTGTACGTTCTCCGTGCCGCCAAATATATGGGACAGGTTAGGTATAAACGATGTAAAATAAAATGGAATTAAAGGTTATTAATTGTACAAATTTCAACATTGAAATATATTTCTAGTTTGCATATTAGATTTATGAATCTAATATTTGAAAGTTTCAGCCTAAGCGCAGTGACTGTACTAATAAATTTAAACCATGCTAGAATAAATTCATTTAAAGTTATTGAAAACAATAAAACGAATAGCCATTACACGGATTTAACAAAACATGCCATACTCTCATAAGCGTATTACTCGTTTATTAGCAATATACTAAATACAATACTTTTTGGCAAAAAAGGCGTTGATATAATATGTGTCTACATTTTTTTAAAGAGCAAGTATCACCACAATTCAAAACATAATTAAAGAGCAGTTTTTAGAATATATTATTATCAATTTATTATGATCCTTATAGATTCAAGTCTTCGTCTGAGCCACAAACCTAAAATCTTTTGGAAAGACATGTATTGTCTTTCAGATAGAATTAAGCTCAAGTATTCTGCCTCGCCAAAAATGTTGCCTAGGTAGTTTGAAATCAAGCGGCTTTAGATATTTTCCATGTTTTTTAAATTAATCGTTTTTTTAGACGCTAGATAAAAGGCTAATCGCCTAATTTAATGCAAGAAGTTTCAATTAAAATTAATTAGTCTCTGCTAATTATAAATTTCTTTTCCAAATTTGATTGACATTGTAATAGCGAAAGTGAAAATTATGACACGCTTTATAATTCCAACAGAGAAAGGCATTTACAAAACTTTTGACTGTTTAAGAAAGAATGTTTTATGCTTAACGCCAAATAAAATTAATGACTTTCATAATTAAATTTGACTTTATCATTCCCACCGATACTATTACACCAACCTTTAAGGTTATTCTAAGGTTATTTCTAACTATGGCTGGATACTGGCACTCTGAATGTAAAAGATCTAATCTATAATCTTAAGATAGGTTTCCTTTTTCGGAATTTTTATCATCACTGTATTTGATATATAAAATATGACCAAGGGAATCATATCAAAAATATTAAAGCAGATATATCATAGACCTTGCTGAATAAGTAATCACTGGAATCCATAGCCGTTTGTAATCAAGCTCTACTAGGAAATTCGGCTGAAGATCATGTTGTCATTAAGAGTGTTAGCGGGAATCTACCACCACCTTGTATACCCCGAGCTATAACAGACTAAAATATGATGATCATAACATCATGTTTGTATGAAGCTTTTACTAATGAGTGTGGTGATGATTTCGCAATAAGGTTCAAGCTCTTAAGTTGTCGTAAAAATATATGTTAAAAACGAAACATGTCGAGATAAGCCTTTTATTTATTGACGATTAACAACACTGTTTTAATAAACAACCAAAAATTTACAATAAATATGTATGGCAAATATATTTTCCGTATTTGCAATTTGACTTGAGTCACAAAAGATTAAATAACAATATTTAGGAAGGTTAAGACTATAATAGTCGGTGTTGGCCATCGATAAAGCTATCATATAATAGGATAGGCACGACAGGGCGAGACGTGAAGCGATTGTTTTCAATAAACATCCGACTGTGTTGAATGTCACGGCAGAACAATACAGATGCAGTAATTACCGTTCTTGCACGCGGCGGCGGTACTTTCTACGACTCTGCACGTTCCACAATGAACAATCACATTATTATACTTTTTGTGTATATTAGTAAAAGTAAACACACCCGTCTTCGAGCCGTTTCTTTACAAAGCACATCTGTTTTCATTGGGGTTATCGTCGACAGCGTTCAAAATGTTTGTTAATCTAAACGCGTCACGTTAAATAAGACTGCCTTATAATCGAATGTAGGACATGCTTTACATAATAGACAATACATAATAATATTGCCTGTAAAATTTTACATCATGTGTTTTTCGCCTTTAACTAATCCTTTAAAGTGAAATTTTATGCTTTCTTTTAAATTCTTCCTTAATGTACGCAAAATCTTGAATTGTATATATATAACTTTTACAGTAGAGGGCTACATTTCATTAGAACAAAGTCGAAGATAATTAACGTTAATATCATTATTTTAGGAAGGAATAAACGTCCTATTAAAAAAAAAAGCATAAATGCATTCAAGTCAAGGTTTCGATGAATTTTACAAGGACCTCCACAAACGGCCAACCTTTTACATCAAAAATAATGTCATTTTATTATTGATGATATTTAAATATACTAACCGCTGTAGGGTCCAGTACGCTCAAATAAGCGCTCACTGAGCGTGAAACGATATACGGCGACGACAAAGGTCACTCATGTGTGCTTTTACCAACCATGCGTTGGATAGGACAAAAAAATTTAAAACGCTGCTATTATAAGCAGGGTTGCTAACCATATTAACGATGCTCTTGTTATATTCAGTATAATCAAGTGTGTCATCAATAATAAATTATGTACAAAATTTTACTTTATACAACGAGATAATTTACAATTGACAATTTGAGATATATTAAATAAAATACAGTGAATAACTACGTGACGATACCTAATGGTTTTTCCATATACATTTAATGATAAATGATAAAAAAATATTGTGATTCACTGGTATCTTTCACTCCCTCGAAATTGATGATAACTTTTGATTGAATCATAAAAAAACGCCCACGTGCACATGAAAATTAACCCAGTGGACAACTGGACATGAAAGTGCGCAATAAACGCTTATAGGGGGACCGTAAACAATTTCACTTTTATTTGTTGTTAATATCAATTAAACGGTTAATCTGGGCTTCACATAAATAAGCCTACACTCGCTTTCGTCTCCCAAAAATGGCAATAGCAATAACGATGAGTAATGAATAGAGAGCTGCTTTAATTCGCGCCGCTGCCTGCGCCCACGCACAGCTCTGCGCCGCGCCGGCCATCCACTCGGAACAATGCTTACTGGTTTACTTTCTCGATTGACTCACCGACTCATTGTACGCGTCTAACTTCGAATTAGATTAATGAAGTCGCTCTCAATTATTCTCGGAAGATCCTAATTCATAGGTCAACACAACTTTCGATAGTTACGCATAACCTACACGGGGATAGTGAGCGTTGCTGCTTGTCAGTATGTCAACCGCCCACAGGTTACGTAGGAGTTAACAAGGCTAATGATTGTACGATCTGGCAAAACATAGGGGAAGCTAACTTTGCATCAATCGTTAATGGCGTCCGTATAATAAGAAGTTAATTTTATTATTATATCCAGTGAACATTATAAGTTAGCAGCTATTTTATTTTTATAAAATGGATTGTTTTACACTACGACATCTTTTTGCAGTGCAATTCTTGAAGCGTTTATATGCGTTTTTACATAAAATTTCTTTAAAATGATCGCTCGAGAGAAAATAATAATGTGCCTCTCACTTAAGTTAACAAACGTCGGATCGTTATATATCACATTCTTTTGTTTGTAATACGACTGTAAGTAGACAGTCCGACAAAATATTTGCGGTTATGCAGAAAATACAAAGCCACAAACAGACCTCCGGGTCGACCCTGAACAGTGCGATGGTCTCGCAAATCTGCACCAACAATAGCTACCTTCTCCGACAACAAATGACGAATTATTAACTGGTAAGGCTGTGAAAATCCCTGTAATAAAAACAAAAATAAACGTATCGGAGGACACTTTATGCAAAGAATTGACGGCGCGCCGTATTTAATATTAACATGAGTTTGGACAGTGCGGAAAACAAAAATTTACGGCTTCCGCGATGAGGCCTTCCAACATTCGACCGGACGGCCTTCAGGTAATGCACGACGGGTATTGTCTAACAAAGGAATACGTTTTGAAAATAACGAAGGGCTGACTGAGTGAGTAAGATGTTTTGGCTGCACGCGACACAGATCCATCTTTGTCTTCAATTTACAGTATAAATATAGTGCATGCAACTATTATGTGCATGCATTTGAAACGTTGCCAAGTGTAAGAAAATCTTCTATTACGTATAAAGGGTTTCGTGTTGTAACAAATGACCAACATTTGAAAGTAGGTATTCATTAATCATTTAATATGTTAGAATTTTTAATAGTAATTATAGATGTTCGTAAGGAATAAAATTTACGCTATACATTTTGTAAAGGATTATTATAAGTGCAACATAAAAGACTACATTCTTGTAATTTTTCGTCTCTATGCATTTTAGAGCTGTCATTGCAAACCCCAAAATGCGAACCTACTATCAGTCTCACCAAAAAAAAAAAGAAACTTATTTCAATCGGTTTGTAAATTTATTCCTCCTCGCTTGTATAACAAATACATATATGATGCCTATGCGTTACAATGTATGCGCGCGCGCGAGCATAGACGCGGGCGCACCTATGCGTGTCTGGTGACCCCCGACCCACGCCGGGTTCGACGCCCGCGCCGCCCTCCGCCCTGGGCCCTCGCCGCTGCGGGACCCAGACAACGCTATCGTGCTTAATCGACTCTCGTCTCCTTAACGATACTCATTATTCAACCCTTCACGGATGATGCATGCCGAACATTATGCAAAATGTTACATATTTTCGCGATCATTCATTTGTGAGGTCTGTTATGACATTGGATGTCTTGCACCTTCCAACCTTCAGTCACTTTCTATTATCTATACTAGGTATCAAACTCTTTCAAATGTTTAGGTGAAAATTTATAAATGGGTAAATACAGAAACCGGAGTAAGTTTTTACATGTGTGACTGACGAGCTGCGCGGGCGCACCTGCTAGCAATTACACACAAGCGGACATGTGTAGTTAAAATAACGAGCTACCTGTGGAACCTGTCAGTCGCAAGTGAAACTAGACGTGGCTTACTGTACTTTTATGTACCTCACTTAAACGGACTGAACCTTCATTTACTCGTTACTGCAAATTAGAACTACCTGCTTCGTACGAACGACACGAGTGCTTATTTTCCTTCCTTCCGGTACTTGCATCGTGATTATACAGTACTGTACGTCGTGGCGTCAATTACTTTATAATATCTGTGTAAGCTTCAGTCGGCTTGTTTTTAATCCAATACATCGCTCATTAATCGTCGTATCGAATAGCGGGCTCGTAATGAGTTTTGCATGGAGCAAGTTAGCTTATAAAAGATTAGTTATCAAGTTTGAATTATAGATGTAGTCATGAGCCCCACAAGGGCTCTCGTGTCTGTGATAGGTACACAAGGCGATCGTGTCCGAGAGCAGGTCGGGGGGGCGCGGGGGAGGGGAATGTGCAACGTCGAGGTGCACAATTCGCGTTCGTAGGCGCAGGCGGCTGTCGGGAGTCAACGTACTGGGACCGGTTCGTTAATCGATCCCGCGCCGACCCGCGCTCCTGGCCGCTCCTAAACGCAACTAGGTATAACGGCTCCTCCGCGACTAGCTCCATCTTGGCCTGCTCGCTTGCTATCTGCGATGTGCAGTACTCGTTAAACTACACGGATATCGAAAGCGTTAATAATATTATATACAGAAGATATATTACTAATGCTCAAAAAGTAAAGATAATAGGTTTCGGTCCAAAATGGACTTACACGTGAGATATAGAAGAGGATAGCAATTTATTTTCCTTAGGAGTGCGATAAGGATAGAATTATTCATTACACTCATTCGCGCGACATTTTCGGCACAAATTTCAACTATAATTTAGTAATGAGGTAGTTACCTCAAGATAAGTTCATCTATTGTATAAAATATACATTTTAAAGCGTAAATTTAGAATATATTCCCCATTTTGTATTACTTTCTATCTCTAGTAAGACATTGATTGATACATGTTTATAGTTTGTAAATTAATTTCTCATAAGAGCGCACACAAGCCAATAATGGCTATCATGCGAATCAGCATTTTTTTGACGTGTGCGGCGACGCTAAACAGCCAAGAAAATCGTCGCGAAATGAATTCGGTTACGTAACATTTGCGATCGACGACGGAGCCGATCTCTCGACACAATTGTCCGCACTTACCAAATTACGCCAGTCAATGCACTGAAAGTTTGTCACCGAATGGAGTCATTGTCCGTTTTCTATAAAACGATCAAACTACCGCCGACACTTGTCTTGATTTCCGTTGACGTGACAATCGCTTTATTGATTGCAATTCATTCGTCTGATAAATGATACATAATTGACTCTCATCCTGGGCAACCGAATTAGGAACGTTTTCGTGATTGGTCGGATTGGAATTCTATTGAAAACGATATATATGATGGGAATTAAGTTCTATACGGGGAATTATTTGTGAATGCAAATATATGAACATTGTTTATCAGTGCAATTTTCTGCGGTGGCATAATTACATAGTGGACTACATAAGTTTGATTAATTACCATTATTAAGGACAGGAAAAATATTATGACATAAAATGATAAGTATATACCTAGTATATATATAAAACTATTATACCTACTGACTAAGACCTGGGTTATTATATAATATGATGATATTGCATAACACTTTTTTGTGAAGGGTTGTTATTAGTGAGATCTGGCAGACGTGAGAAAATCTCAAAAACAGCTCTACCTGTCAGATCCAACAGTTATCCTATCACTCCAGTTGGAGACCCTATACGTGCAAAATTTCATTAAAATCGGTCAAATTAAGTAGTTTTGGTTTGGTTAATTAAGTAGTAGTGGTCTACATTTAATTAATGAAACAAAATAATTTCTATAGAATATCTATGTCCAACGTTGCAAGTGCTAAGGCATGGGTATATCCCCCAGTTGCCCTAATATCCCCCATTAGCACCCCACAAAAAGTTCTAATATAATGGCGATTTTACTGAAATTCACTCTGTATATCATATTTTCTTCATGCCTAACCTTAAATGGGATCTCACTCTTTGTAAAGACACAAACAAAACATCTACAAGAAAATAAAAAAAAATCTCTCATTCTTTATTACGTACTATATCCAACTCTATCAACATACAATTTGGCACCGAATAATAATCTAATATTAGAAAAGTATGTACCGAGTGACTAGATTTATTTATGCCCGAGATAGAACTCTGTCTTTGTCTCGGTCATTAACTAGCCGACAATGAACGATCTAGGTACTTCAATCTGGAGCTGGCGAACCAATAATAGTACTTGGAAGATATTTAACTTTTCAGTAGAGTAAAAAAATATATAATTACTAATGAGCCCCGACTGATACCATCTTGCATAGAATAGATAACATTTCGGCAACAGCGCCACCTGCCGGGGCCAAAAGTATCTCTTGACCATGTCACAAACATGTTTGCCAGGTGGTAGAACTCGTTTAATTCGACCGGGGATGTACCACCGCCAGCCTCGTAATTCTCCGTGAAGCAATTTTTGTGTTTTGGTTTGGAGAGGCGTGGTCGCCGGCTGTACTTGTGCTCGAGGTGAACGTCTTATTTCTCAGGGGTAGCAACGCACCTGTGATCAAACTTAGGTATGATCTAATTGTACTTGGGGATGATTACTGATGTCCATGGACGGCAGTGACCACTTACCATCAGGTGGACTACATGCTCGTTTGCTACCTTCAT
>DWNR01001617.1:0-14657 GCA_018250455.1 Polygonus leo | reverse complement strand
TCGACTCAGACGATGTAAAAAAAAATGATTTTGCAACATTTTCAATATGTCCAAATTTGCATTCTAAGAGGTGTTAGTAAGGAAGGACATAGAATACTTTTTAATAAAAAAATAATTAAAACGCGAAGCCGCGGGTAAAAGCTAGTACAGTAATAAAATTAACAAACCAACGGTTACTTTTTATATAATAGTAGGGATAGCTACATTTATAGTATGTTGTATGCAAATAATTTTAGAACAACAAGTGCGTTGTATAAACACGATCGAAGTAAATATTTAAATGTTATTTAACCTGCGTTCTAATTATGAGTAATGTGGCTAATAACAGGACATGTGTAATTAGATCACAGGTCACAGCCCACATCAACACAGACTGGTGAGGCACTGAGAATACCTCACTGTCTGTGTTGATCAGACGGACAGACAGACAGACAAAAATTGTAAAAAAAATATTTTGGTATATGTACCATGTATACATACATAGGCATTTAGTAAAAAGCAGTTATTTTTATATTACAAACAGACACTCCTATTATATTTATTTATATAGATTAATAATGTCGATGGCAGCAACATGACCATGACAATGACAATGTTGACGTAACGTTCTTTGTTTCCAGCCTAGACATTAATATAGACGGTACGTCTTGATTCAGTAAAAAAATCGGTGACGATCAAGATTACAATGACAATGACATTAATAACGTGACGACCTCTCTTACCAACTTAGAGATAACACAAGCTCTAAGTCTAGATTAATTTAAATAGAACATCAATGACGAGAGCAGTATGGAAAGCTAGCTTGCATAAGTTTGTATAACCATATTGTTATAAAGCTGTTTCTTACGTTAGGAACATTTTGTAATAAATATTATTACTTAGAATTACATTTTAGTATTAAAATTTAAAATTTCATAATGTTTAAATTAAAATCATCAACATTAGCTTAATTAAATATTAGAAAATAAATAATATAATATTTTCAAATGATACTATCAAAACAAACTTACTTTGTTTAAAATCAATAGTTATACTCATAGCTATAGCATGTTGCTGACGCGAACCCATAGTTCCCTACATAAGTCGTGTACCGCGGCTATACAAGTTTTCATTTCAAAAGAAAACGTGATGCTCATCTATTTCCTCGTGTACTTCCAGGCTAGTGATAATATTCGTGCCGTCGGTCCGGCCGCGTCTTCTGCACGCGCGCGCTCGCACCATCGCGATGGAGACCGCCGCGGTGGTGTCGCGCCGCACCGACGTGGGCGACTGGTGGCTGCTGTACATGCTCGCCAGGAACATGGACCCGCTCATATACAGGTGAGTGTGGTGTATATAATGTGTTACGCACCATCGCGATGCCGACAAAGCATGTACCTTGAACTGAGTGTACGCCATCAGTTATATAATGGATTACTTACACGTATCCATAAGCAATAATATTTTGGAACACAAAACCTCCAAACAGTATTGCAAATTCGATAAGAAGAACGGATTAAACGATTAACCCGTTAGATAACTATTTTATACATGTAATTAATTAATCTTTTATTACATGACCTTGGAGAGTTAAGGAAGTTAACAGGAAATGATCATTTTCCCCAAAATAAATATAATATTATCCCCAAATTAATTGCGAAACCGCAAACCGAAACTACAATGTTTTTATAACTTTGTATTTATAAATCTTATTTTAAATTCACGAAATGATTTCCTAAATTAGTTTAAATGATCTAATTATGTATTTTATAGTTTAAATATACAAGCAGTAAGCACTTCATATGTGTTAAGTAGTTCTGCTGGACTAAGGACGTGTCTGTAGGGAATTTTCAGTTGAATTAAAAGCGTCATAACAAAACGTCATAAACCAAAATAAATATAATCGTTAGGTGAACAAAGTAAAAAGGATTTTTACTTTTTAAAAAGTTTTAATTTATTAAAAATAATTCTGGAACGGGAGGGAGACCGTCGGAATGAGGTTACGTTTTTTGTTCCTTCTATGTAACTTAATGTTTTACGCTAGTTAAATATACCTTTCTTCTCTCTGAATCTAGTATTATGTTTTTTGATATCGGTTTCTATATATTTTTTATTTTTACACTTTACTGCATACAATTTATAATGTATTCAGAAAATACATTCTATATTTTATTAGCGGTATAACCTCGTACTTAATGCAGACACAGTCAAATCGTGAACTTCCACAACTTTCTCCCGCACCTGTATTAAACGATGCCATTCACACGTGTGTTCAATGAAATTCTTTCATAAATTCCAGGGAGCTAATAACGGAGCTGATCAAGCGCATGGGCGAGAAGAGCGGGCCGCGCGCGTGACGGCCCCCCGCGCCCGCGCCGCCGCACGTCGCCGTCGTGGGCGGGTAGCGCCGGAGGGTCGGCCGTATGGCGGCGTGCAGGTACGTACCCTGCAGCACAGAGGGTAGGGTATACGGGGTATGGGGGTCTGTACCCTGCGGTAAAGAAGATAGGGTATATGGCGACGTTGAGATACGTACTCTGCACTATAGAGGATAGGGTCTTCGGCAGTGTGGAGGTATGTGTCCTGCAATACAGGGGGTAGGATGTACGGGAATGTAGAGATATGTACCCTCCAGTAATAAGATAGGGTATGCGGTGGTGTGATAGTATGTACCACGCGGGGTGCGGATTACTTGGTGGCGAGGTGTGGGTCACTGGATGGTGGGAGGGACGCATAGCGGCGTGCGGATCACTTGGCGACGAGACAGCGGTCATTAGGCGACGTGTGTATAATTTAGAAGCGAATTGTCCGAATCATTTGGTGGTAACTTGGCGGTGTTAAAATCACTTTATTAGTAACTACTAAGGAAGACAAGATAGATGTTTGTCGACAAAGTACATCTCTTTATTCGTTGACAATATTATTAGCAAGTGTTTTAAACAAAATTTCTACCAATGTACATTTTTTATAGCCTGTGTATGAACCCTAAGAATTAATGCAAATAAAGTAAACCAGCGTTTTTCGCGCGATTTCCTAGCTACAGCGATCCTCTGACGTCCGCGCAGCAACAACGTCTCGTGCACGCGACGCTCTCGGCGCGTTTCTGTGACGCTCGCATAGCTTATACCTACATATTAAGTAAACATATCCGTATTTAACAAACGCGGACTTTCGCGTCACAGAAACGCGGCGATATCGTTGCGTGCAAACGTTGAAGGAACGCCGTCGCCGAAAAATTGGTGGTAAATGAGATTGTCGTAATGCCGTTGTCTACTTACGTTGCCTCGTCGCGGTGCGCGCGTAACTGGGTGACCTTGAGATTTGAACAGACTTCTCGTGTGAAACTCATTGTTTTCGTACACTTAATAAAAACTATGTGATGTTTGTAATATTTCCCAGTGTTTCGTATCCGTTAAGTTCCTCGGATTATAATTATTTTTAGTTTTGAAATCTCCAGGTCACTTATGTTTGTTGGGAAGTGACCGTTATTGTGGGAGGGAGCTTGGCTGTTGACTACAAGCAAAATAATGTATGATTGAATGTAATGCCCATAAAATTGTGATGCAATTCCATTAATCTGTATGTTCCTTTTTCTATTATAACGAGTTTTCTATAATCATAAAGCAAAATGACATCATTATGATTTTTTTTTTAAATTTCATGTAACTCAACTCTTTACTTTATTCTCGATTAAAAGGCTATATCATGAGAAAATGATTAAAAAGACTCATAAAGTACTGATAATATAATTATAGGAATTAAGGCAAGAATGTAAATGTTTCCATCATGGTCTTATTTGAAACATATAGCATTTTGCTTGTATCATGTGCTGTCTACTAGTGAGGGTATAACCGCGGTGATTCGACAAAATATTGTAAAGTATATTCGCCTTTATAGATATAAGACGTACTTTCTAGAATACAGTGTAGATATTGACAGAAAGACATCGTGACAGACGATTATATTCCTAATGTAGATGCCATAAGCTCGAATGTTATTTGAATCTTATGTGATTAGTTGTAAGTATGTATAGGCAAATCAGTTTAAAGACGTTTTTGCATATGTAGTGGTGTATATACACACTGTAAGTAAAACCGAAGAACCGGTTTGCGCTGTCACGTAGAGAACGTCAATCGCATAAAAGTAGCGTCAGATGTGACATGCCATCTTGCTTTTTAATCTTTTCTTACGTATTAATCGCTGATCAAAAATTTAAATCCATAACTGTTTGTCTACATGCTATTTATTGATGATAAAAAAAATATAATAGAGACGAAGCAATAAACATCAGAACGGATTAGTTTAGATACTCTTTATTGTTTATTGTTTCACACCAAATTATGTACAGAAAATCACACAAAAGAATATACAAACAATAGGTGGATTATAAATAATATATACCTGTTAATATTTATACATAAATATTATTTACATATTTATCGGCTAACCGTACACTACTACATTTGCAAAAACGTCTCCAAGCTGATTTTACTGTAAGTTCTTTATTTCGTGGGAATAATCTCATTTTTTAATAATAAGTTTCACTCACTGCCACTTTGAGACGCGTCTATTAAATTTTGATAAGTGTCTTATTGACAATTATGATTATTTTTAAAATAATCACTCTACGCGTTGGTACTCAAACTTTTTTGCATTATTAATTTTATTATGAAGACATGGTAGGGAATAAAATTATATTATATATGAATAAAGTAACATATATATTTGAAATTGAATAAAATCAACGTAACGTAATTTATTCAACTTTTTGTTGGTAAATTACGTCTGCTCGTAATAATAATGGTAAATTGTTGAATGTAATTGTATAATATATCAATTTTTACTTATTTTATCTATTGTATGGTTGTAATTTTTCATACATTTTACAATTGATTAATATTAAAAATGTATGAGACATCTTGAGATATTTGGGGACCTGACGCGTTTGCTAATAAAGCCAAGGCTTATATACACCAGAGTTGCTTAAATTTGCTTTCTTTTTCTTTTCATGAAAAATAATGATATTATTATATCGTTTATAAATGTGCGACACAATTGTCAAAAGGACGAATTTGAATTTAAATATGGCCTAAAATGTTGCCATGAAGCAACGGAAAGCACTGATTTTGATAAATTCGTAAATATACATCATTAGTCTTGTAAGTTGCCAGTTAAAATCATTTAAAATCATCTTTCTCGTTAAGTTAGGTTGTGAAATTAAACACGGATATGTATAGATGTTTTTGGTGTTGCCTTCTAAATACTACAGTATTACGTGTTGGTAGTTTAGAATAATAGAATAATGGTCAACAGTAGACGCTTATTCACGTTACCAGTCATGCTTCAATACATACAAAATAATTCTTTATTTTTTTTTGTGAATGAAATCAGAAAAATATCTAATATAGTATCAGTAAGTAAATGAAACGATTTTAGCACATCTAATATTACATAACAAAAAAATAATGCTATTGGACATTGAATCCTTGTGATCATAGACTTTTGCTACAAATTTAGCAAATGAATGGCTTATTTTTGTCTTATGAAATTTTGTGTGTATTTCGGGAAAGTCTGAGAATCGGACCACATCTTTTTTTCTTACCCCTAAATGTTAAGGGAGGTCTATCCCTAATTTTTATTTTTTTGGATTTTTTTTTGTTTTTATTTTTCTATGTTTCAGCATTGAAAAATACTATTGCCGGGTCAGCTAGTAAATGAATAAAATTGTAGCAACAACTGTGTAAATGAGTAAGCGTTTACAACAAATTATTCAACTTCCCTAAATGCTATAAATTTGGTCCTTTTCGTAGTGTTTAATAAATCGTGCCAAGATGTTCATACAATAAGTTACGTTTAATCACTAGTTTACATTTTTATATACGAGAGGTCGCTGTATCCAATAAAAGACATAGAATTACGTTGCGCTATGCATATCATTTATAACTAGTTATTTTATAATTATATATAATAATATATACTATATAGATAGTCTATGTTTCGTTCCAAATATATTTTAAGCACAAATTTCGAATGAGTCATGTAAACACAAATGTCACACACGTCAAAAGTAACAGTGTGCGTGAAAGTTTACAAGCAAAAATATCGGTAGTTACAAATAGAAATATAATATATATTCTATAAATCCCGTAATATGTACATTAAGTTTTTTTTTTCATATAGCAGTGTCCATTTTAAAATATTTATCCGATATATTATGTGAGCATCATTACCATCCATAATTGTGTATCTATGGAGCACTTGAGCCGTTTTTGCTTGTAAACTTAAAATGTTTGTATCAAATGGAGTAAAGTACGACATTTTTTATGCTAACAATTAAGCCGTCGATATCTAACCATCCATACTTATGTATACTTAGTAGACCGAGTATATATGTATCTGGTATATTTCAAGATTTTATTAGAAATTAGTTTACATTTTTTATATTTATAAAGGTGGGATTTCACTTGTCGTATAATTGATGAATATTGGTTCATATTGCAGAATATTAGCAAAAAAGCACATTTTCTGAATTCATAAATAATCGACAGGGTCTTTGATTCTCCGGTCACCTATCATTACCATTAGCATAAATTTATGTGAAAAATAATTATGTACCTACGTCAAAGAGTAATAAAATGCGAAGCATATCGTAGAAGCGATGTGCGATGAGAATTATGCCAAATATTTTGATATTTATGCCTCAACCATTAATTACACTACGCCAAGTGAAGTCCTGCCGTGTTGATCGAGATTGAATAATCCGTATTAAAATATCCATTTAAATGCTATAGCTATTTAAATATGTTGCATGAAGATGATTTGAACTTTCTCAAGTATTTACGTAAGAAATAACTCGTTTTTAAAACCTTAAATGAAACCAAATTTAAAATCGCAATTTGTATTAGTAGTATGTTTTATATACATTATATGATATTTATACAAAATACGGATAGGGCGGAAACTGGCTCCTAAAGGGTGCACACGTAGACGTGCACGCAATAACGGTTCATTAGAATTCGCTCGAATGTTACTTGGGCGTGTCGCACTTTAACGAGCGGTATAGTTATTGTTTTGATTATAACTATAGGTTGTGTTTTTGTGAGAAATTGAAAAGGAGTAATCGATATGGTTGTTTAAGGTATTATTAAATATACATTTATAATTTTAAGAATTGATAAAAGTTGCCAGAATCATATAAAATCTCTTTATAAAAGTCGAAAGATCTGTACTATTCTTCATGTTCGACGTTCCAGTGAAATATTGTAAAAAGGTTTAGATAAACATAGGGTTGTAGATTTGAAACATAATATTTTAATATGAAGTACTAGCGAGAGCAGTATTACGTTAAATTTACGTGTTGGTACTACTTCAAAATAAATGTTGGAATTACTCATTTTTATTAATTGAAAATCTCAAAATTATAATTAATATTGCTACCCCTAGCACTGTTCTAGAGCATAATCATTTATAATAAATGAAAAAATAATCAAGCCGGTCTTCTGTCTATTCCTATTTTGTAATACATGTACACTATATATTATATTATGATAATTAATAAAAAATCTGACAATTGCTTGATAATTATTATTGTGGTAGAGTTTTACGTCTTACGTCTATTTTATAGTAAGTACTGACTGGTGTATATACTATAATTATTCATTTATATGTATGTTTATAATGTATTACTAAAATACATGCTTTTATTATTGTTAGTAGTAACAAATATGTTGCATTGAGCACGTTTCACCCTCCTCTCATTTTGGGGAGAGGTTTACAAAATTATAAAAAATATACATTTTGGTACTTATGACATTTTTGTACCTAATTATTAATTAGGTACTATTGTAATTCTGTGTTCATTTTTAATATACATCGCCTTAATTGGACATTTTTGAGACGTTTTTACAAATTTCATTAGGAGTTGACTGACTTTTGTTAAGTTTACTCATGTGTTGCCATCTTGTTGTTAATATAGATTTTTGTGGTGAGATAATTCTTATCTTTAACAGTTTGTGTGATAACGTCAAATTTTCCTACTACCCAAAGTTGCAAATGATTAAGTTTTTGCCAACATATGTTTTTTCTTCATCCTATCTTCTCTTTACTACAGCTCTGATGAGTGTTTTACGGCTGAATTTCAGGTCTTTTTTTCGATATTATAAGTCGATCTATATCGCGGAGACCATTTATTAATGAATAAAAAACAGGTAGAAATAATCTCGCTACAAAATCTAATCACTTCACGATCATACTTAGCTGTTAACGTAAATTTGCTGATTAGCAAAAAATTGGCAAAACAATAATTTAAAAACTGATTTTGTATATGAGAAATATTAAGATGTTGTTGAAGTTTTGTCCTTTTATTCATTAAAGCTGTTTACCGCTACTAATAATTAATTGAATTGTATGTATGTATGATAACTTTTAGTTGCATTTTTTTTGATCATTTGAAATATATGTACGCTCTATGCATTGAATGATATACTAGCATATCCAAGGATCATCAATACTTATATAGTATATATATAATCTATGTATTTTTTATTATATACTAGCATATCTAAGGATCATCATGATTTCTACGATATTAAAACTAGCGCCTAACGTTACAATGTTACAAATCAATTCTGTGCTTTAACTATAATTTTTATATACGTACGTTTAAATATGTTTTACGTGCGCACGTTAAGTTTGCACGTAAATTAACGTACGTTACAAGTCTGCATTATACATCGCAATAGAAATTGTATAGGCTATAATATAAAGAGTAAAATAGTTAGACAATAAAATAAGACTTATAACGTATGAATCGACTCCAGTTCCAAGAATTCCGACACGATGTATAACTTTATTATATTTGTATATTTAGTGAAGGTTTGTGAGATGACAGATGTTTCTTGGTTATTTTATACAATAATTCTTTTGTTTATCAGTTAACCTAATACTAATGCCATCTTATTATTTTATTTTTTGGTTGAACTTTTATAGTTCGACCGATGAGATACCTTAGCCGATTTTATAAGGCTTATACTCAAGATGATTCTTGTATTTTGGTTTAGTTTTGCGAAGTGGTAAAAATAGTGTTGTTAGACCAAGGTGGTACCACCGCCATCATCAGTCCTTAAGCTTGGGTTACGGAGAGACGTGGTTCAAATGTCATGAAGCAAACATCTTTGATCTTAAAGGTACCAACGCATTTGTGGTCATCCTCAAATACGATTCAATCGTCTCAGGATTGATTACAAATGCAGTTGAGTTCATAGGCGGCAGTGACCACTAACCATCATGGACTGCGTGCTTGTTTGCTACCTTTTTGCGATAATAATAACCAAGGTCCATCAGCTGATATAATTATGTTCGTGTTTTATGTACGTATTGTATAAGACTTCTTTTTGTATGACTTTTTTCAGTGCCTCAATAGGAAATTTTATTTTGTGTCGTTAAAGATGATAATAATTGAGTGAACGCAATTTTGACGTACCTGTGTTCAAAAAGTGTAAATGTGTACCTGTATGAAGAGAGTATAACAATTTGACAACATTGAAGTCTCCACGTTCAACGGTGAATTCTCCAAATCTTAAGTTAGACATATCTAGCTGACCCGCGCAACTTCGTTTGCGTCATATAAAAAAGAGTGGGTCATATTTTCCCGTTTTTGCAACATTTTTCGTTTATGCTCCGCTTTTATTGGTCGTAGCGTGATGTTATATCGCCTTCCTCAATAAATAGGCCACAACACTTAGATTTTTTTTCAATTCGAACCAGTAGCTCCGCAGATTAGTGAGTTCAATCAAACAAACTATAATATTAGCATAGATTTGACGAGGTGGTAGAACTCATGTAGTTCGGTACCGGGGAGGTACCACCGCCACCCTCATAATCCTCCATGAATTAATTATTATGATTCGGTTTGGAGAGGCTTGGTTACGGATACATACGAACGAGGCGAACATCTCAGTCCTCAGGGGTAACCCCGCATCTGTGGTCAATCTCAGGTACGATTCAATTGTACTTGGAGATGATTACTTACGTCCATGGGCGGCAGTGACCGTTTACCATCCTGTGGAAAGACTTCAAAACTTTTTTACGTCATAAAAATATAGTATTTTGTATGTATGTATACTATTTTTTTTGTTATTTTTACAAATTCCTTTACTATGAAGCCACGTTATTCCTTAGTGCAGGCTTTAAATTGCAAAAAAAAAATGTTGTTGGTTTTATTAAAAATGGTAGTAACAATTTCCTATTAAGGCACACAACTCAATTTTAGTTTACAAATAGTTTCGTCCCGAAACGCTTAGGTTGTCACATTCGTAATAATGTTTACTTTGATACTAAGAATTTGTATTCGTCGCATTTATTCTAGTTTAATAGTAGCAGTTGAGGCTCTTAGATGTCATATTTTTATAGAATTTCATACGCATTTTCAAGGTTTACACTTTGCCGCTATCCGATTAGCATTTTTGGCGCCATTTACGACCGGCAGCGATTCACCTGCGTCTACGTAGCGATAACGCGTGCACTACCGTCGTTTATATTTATCTGAAAAACAGGCGAAGATCGTGCTCGCGACGCTATTGCTGCGTAGACGTCAAAGAATCGCTGCCGCTCGGAAGTCGCTCTAAAAACGCCAATGGTAAAGCGGTTTCAATGAGTTCGTAACGCGCCCGTAACATGCCCGTCGAGTATACGCAACGGATTCGTTGCGACGTGACCGCATTTTTATTTTTAAAATCTTTTCTTATTACATTCAATAACTCTTAGTGTAATAAATATTATATTTTATAGTATCACATCCAGATTTAATGTTTATTGTTTGTTAAATTGATAATTCTGTAAGTGAAATATATTTGTTGAAGTAATAAAAAATAAATTGTGTACTATTTAATTCATTGACATACAAACAATGGACAAGAATTCATTTCTGTAGACTTATTATGAAGTCCAGACAAATATTTAAAGCCTTAAAGTTTTACTTTTTGTAACAATATACTCGAGTTTTATACATTGAAGTTGTTATTGTTTTTAACAATGAAAAGACATTATTCTTACACTTTTAGTTTTAATTGTTTTATGTAATCTATTATTAAATTTAAGTGGTAATGTTTGTCTTATCATGATATGTATAGAAAATATTGTATTACTCTTTTAAATTTTTAACATGATTTTCAAAAAGTGTTAATTTTTTATCAGAATTATGATATGTATCAGCATAGCCGTTTGTATTAGAAACAAAAGACACGAGGAAAAGATTAAATATATAATTATGAATTTATTTACTGAATGAAAAGTAAGTGGCATTGATATTTTATTTCGTTATATGATATGGTTCATACCATATATGAAGACGGGAGTGGATGAAGAGGATATAGTAAAAATTTTCGAATTTGAGAAAATAGGCCACGAAGTAAGGTAATAAATACTTCGTGGCCTATTTTCTCAAATTCGAAAAATTGATTGATTATTGCGTATTTAACCTTTCATCAATTGCTATATCTTTAATTAAGCTTAAAACACATTGTTTAAAAGTCTTCATTGAGTGTAAAATATTGAAATTCTTAAAAATGCGACATAACTCCTTCATCGACTCATGTCTTCATATAAGTATGTATATTTTTGAGAACATTGTCCGATTATCTACTGGAATGACTGTAGCAAAAGTAATGTCAATTATTTTTATTTGTAAAGTCGTTGAATATATAATATAACAAAGTATGTCGTCTAAGCCTCGAACTGTTCAAGTTTTACGAATTAGTGAATTTTGTATTTTAGTTATTTATTAAAGAAACTATTATTGTAACTACGACTAATGTATTCGTATTACGAGAGGATATTTTTTTAAATTGCGTAAGTGATTAAGTTATAAGTGAAATATACGATTTTGATTTTTTAACTCTTTCAGTCTTTTATTTCTGCACTTTGTTTAATAAAAACTAAAATAAATAAAGGATATGTTAAACAGTTTCCAAACGTGACGCTACTATATGTCTAAATGTTCACATTCAACTTTTTAAAACCGCGATATTTCATTAATGGTGATTTGTACGAAAAAAGTGTTTCAATATTTTTTTTTTGTAGAGAATTGTATGATCTACAACTTTTGTCTTATCTATTTTTACGATTAAACTCACCATTTTGAAGAAAAATGGCGTAATCTGACAATATTTTTTTATTTTTTAAATCATTGAACTTAATTAATTGAAAAGCTAAATAATAATTAATTGAGGAAATTAAAAAAACATGCAAATAAAAAAGTGTATGTTTTAAGTAGAATACTTGTATTTAAAGAAAATAATTATAAAAATATATATATTTATTTGAGTATTTTTTTTAATTATCATCTTCATCGGTAGAATCATCTTCTTGCTCTGCATTGATTTCATCGTCAGATTACATATCTGTAACAATAATAATGATTGCATTAACATTTTTGGGCCTAATTTATTGTAGAGAGCGAATACGATGTATTGGCGTGCATTGCCAACTCCAAGATCGATCCAGACTTCTACTGTTGCTTCCAGGTGTTCCATATTCGCCAACATGATGACTACAATAAAAATATCAAAAGTTCTGTTAGTAATAGTAAAATCTTCTTTTTGTTGGCAAGCATTGTATTTGCGTTGTCTAATCTTGCTCAAAAGTATTCTGTTTCTAAGGTGGACCAACTTTCCTAATATATGCAAAATTTCCTTAAACATCGGTTAAGTAGTTTCTGATATTAATGAGGTGTATCGATACAATATGATACACAAAAACAATACGAACGTTACATTATTCCGCAGAAAATTCGAAGAAGTATAACTTCTGAGACAAACGTTGGATGACAATTAATATTCTATACCAAAAACGCCACATTATTCCTAAACAATTCACACTAGTATTACTACTTTCGCGAGTACATAAATGCATGTTAGTTTTAGGGTCAAAGAGTATCATGGAGCGGGGACAAAGTTATTTTAATCAGTAGAGAACTCACCGGTGACGTCACTGCAGGTGTTCAGGCATTCCTCCTGCGTGAGGAAATTGTTCTGGTTGCCGGAGCAGCCGCTGTATCCGAACTCCACGCACGTGCCCTCCGCGGCCACGAAGGCCCAGCGCGGCAACCAGCCGCGGCACGGGCCCGTCTCAGGAGGCGCCATGCAGATGCCTGGACGGATATGTAGAAAATTCGTTTTATGTTCAAAGTCCTGTGTCCAAGGGAACCCTATTAGTAACAATTGACTTCTCATAAACCGTAATAGGTAGACTTGTAATCGGACATCGAACTTGGAAGAATCCCCTGCACAGGCGCGGTTCTAAGGGGAGGGGGGGAGGGGTAGGAGTCACAAGGGTCATGACCCTCCAAATTCTTACTGTCAAATTGCAAAACCTTTCAAACATGGACAATTTACGAAGATTTAAAACCAGATATAACTGCAGACGTTCAAAATATTATTACTCGTTACGGCAATGAAAATAGAAGACTTCCAATTGTTTTATGATGACATCCATATTATTATACTCAGTATATCTGTATAGTGACCCCCCAAAGTTTAGTATGACCCCCCTCCCAAAATATATGTCTGCGACCGCGCCTGCCCTTGCATGATAGACCGATACGACGATCAGTATACCACGAAGATCGTCAAAATTAGCTAATTAATTAAAGAAAACTTTGTCACCAACTTTAGTAGACTAATTAACCACAATTTATAATTATTATTAAATTTAGTTATAAAATAGAACATTTACCATACTTATTTTGCGTTTTCAAAATCTAATTTAATTTTACTATATAAACGCTAAAACTGCCATGACTTATTAAATTATATAACGCCTTGGGAGATAATGTTAAGCTCTTAAAAAAATAATTCACAAAACACGACGATATACGGCCTAATACAATACAGTTTACGATAACATGACAATGTACCTAATTTTGTCGAACTTAATTTGTTTAAACATATATAAAAAAAATTGTACACCAAACAATGAATGTAAGTACATCATTCAGTAATTAATATACAATAGGCGGCCTTATCACAAAGCTAGCGATCTCTTCCAGACAACCAGATTTTTTTCCAGAGAACCACGCGTCGAATTAAGAACCTCCTCTTTTTTTGAAGTCGGTTAACAGTAGGTACTTACTATTCTCAGGTTTTTCTGGCAATACACCTATGGAAATGGCAGCTAAGGCGACAGACGTAACCGCCAACATTACAACAATTTGACGCAACATGGCGAATAACAAATCCAATCTCTTGAATGGCCCAAAATCGTACATGAGTGCTTTTATATAGTATTTTGTGTGAAACAAGTGGCAGTCATATTCGGGTAAGTTGGGGAAATGTTGTGCACTTTTTTGATGACCCATCTGCGTCATGCGAGACCGTACTCAGGGCTAGCAACATATCTGTGACCAAATACAGCTATGTTTCAGTAGTACTTGGGACTGGTCACTGATGTCCATGGGCAGCAGTGACCACTTACCATTGTGAATTTTTTTATAGCAACGATGGCCTTGAAAGCACCTCAGAGCCATATTTACGCTTAAGGTATTGCAAAATAGTCTATAACTACTCAACGAGTAAACTCAAATCGTGCTAGCTATTTACCAATTACAACATCTATATACATATAATAAAACAGTAAAATAAATCTGTTTGTTCGGGCTAATCTCCGAAACTACTGGACGGATT
>DWNR01001616.1:0-14660 GCA_018250455.1 Polygonus leo | reverse complement strand
TAAAACATCCTACGTAATCGTTATTATTTAACGTACGTATGTTACATTAACCAACAGTTTGATACAACCGGCCCTAAATTAATAACAAAACATAATTCAACAGGTTAAGCATAATACCTAATTTGCAATAAAACAAAAATAAATAGGTTTTTCTTTTATGCCACTTTTTCATTCTCGTTCTAAAAAATTCCCTAAGAAAACCTAAGCCATCTTAGGGTAATATGTAGTGGGCCGTCTTAGGAAATTTATCTGAGTTTAGTAAAAACCAGTTAATTAAAATACACAAAAAATATTAATTAATAAAAATTGCTTGTTGGATCAATGTCACATAAGTATATACTCATTAGTTAAAACAATAGTATTTGCCCTTAAATCAACTTTATTGGATAAGTACCTACTACATGCGGCGAACTGTCACTTAAATGGCGTTACGTTGACAATAAAATACACATGCGCTTTTATCAAATTTGAAATGATTTGTATAACCATCTGTCCTTTTAAAGGCGACCATTTTAGGACGCGGGCCATCTTTCTAACACCCTACCTTAGTCATAGACAATGACCACCTATATAAAGTAGACAAGGTCTAAAGCTTCATATAAAACACGTCCTTCAGTAAGGACATAAACTGACCGTCGGTTGTATAAAGATGAAACTGCGTCTTCGAAACGTTTTAAAGGCAATACATTTTATGAGCCGATACTGTGAAAACAGTTTAGTGTTAAGCGCTATTTATTGTGTCGTAAAGGATGATCGTTACCAATTACTAGTTATTTTTATTTTATATAAGATGATAAACGGAGGGATTATTACAAGGTAACAAGTAATTAAACGAGTAAGGTAAGATAACAAAGCTTGCTTTAAAATCGTCGCATGATATTATTAAAATTCTCATTTATTATTTCATGGATGGAATTCAAGGATCAAAAGCATCCAAATATAAGTTACTAACAACAGTCTTGTAAGACTACTATTTTTTTCATCAAAAATAATCTATAACATGATTTCTAAGAGATTCTTCATTTATTTAGTAAATCATCTATATATATAAAAGGCAAAACTGAATAACTGACTAACATTGACGTACAGCCGAAACTACTGTACCTAGAAACTTGAAATTTGTAACGGGGGTTCCTTTCATGATGTAAGTGAGCACTAAAAAAGGATTTTTCGAAATTCTTCCCCCCAAGGGGTTTTTGACTTCCATGCGGACGAAGTCGCTGGCAAAAGCTAGTTACAATAGAAGTTAGTTAATATTTTACAGCAGTTGGAGTATGGGATAATTGATTTATTATGATGTACCGGTAATAATATAGTATAATTAAACTACTTACTCACGTGATAATATTTTTATAGTATCTACAACTACAGAAAAATAATACAATTTTATGAGTAATCTAATCCTTATTTATTAACTGTCGTTAACTTGCAGAAATTAGCCAAGCTGTAAAATACCTAACTCAGTTTATCGGTAACATTAAGGACACTATAAATTAATTCGGATTGGAAAGATATTAACGCCGAGGTGTGCATAGGTTGGTCACAAACGAGGTCGTAAAGTCTAACTTCGTTTTGATTTAAGTCTAGCTCGCCGATTGTCGTAAATTAGGGAATTAGACACAATGAGTTATGTTCCCTTGTGGCGTGTCCACCATTGTTGTTATTGTTACTGTTTTATTTGACGTCGTAAATTATGCTGCAAACGTCAGGAAACGTCGACATGAACGCCGATTTTCTAGACGTCTTTTTAGCATTACTATATACATCAAGTATGAGTAGTAGGTTCACATTGCATTCAGGTTACACTCTATGTTATGGTGTAAGAATCCGCAATAATATACTATAATACTACTATATATTAATATATGTGAAAGAATCATCAAATGAGCTTTATTGTATTTGTTTACTTAAAAAAAAATCTATTACTACTTGGCAAAATAAACATAAGCATTTCAAGATAAAGGTTTATTTTTGTAAATTTATAAATCATCAGTCATAAAATTATAAATGTAAAACATAAATTGATTTTTAGATATTATAGTCAATACCTCTAATTAATGCAATCTACTATTAATATTGTTTCAGACATTTCTTTACTATTTATTCGTTGATTACTAATGCAACTTTGGATTAATTAGTGCAATGAAGTAGTTGCGTGAGTTAACGCGGTAGTCTAATTGTATAAATGAAAACGCATGTCGAAGCCGATTACTTTACGAAACTCAATTACAACGTAATGAATCGAAAAATTAGAGTACTTACATTAGGCATACGTATTAATTACCTACGATTAATGAACGTAAAAGTATGCAAGGCTTACTAATAGCCGGCTAATAGCAAGCATTCGTAGTTGGAGCGGCCATACATACGTGGCATACATATCCGTGAAAATTTCAAGTTTCAATCCACGGATCACGTTGGCACCGTTCGTGTAAAAGACCTTAAACCTTACCTGTTAAAAATGATTGCATCATCTTTGGTAACGAGGCTGCAAGCCTACAGTCTACCTGATGGTAAGTGATCAGTGCTGCTCCCAGACAACTTTTGGTAAGACTACAATTTGTTTTGAAGCTGATTACACAAATTCTGGCATCAATTGTATCAAGTGGACTGCATTTCATTTGAAAATATGTGGCTGGATGGCGGGAATGGGTGTGGCGGTGGCTCTAGCCCGGGTGAAAGTTCTAACACCGTGTATTGTGTTTGCAAGGGTAAATCATCTGCGCTTGTGGGTAGGACTTTTTAGAGTCAGTTTTGAGTTTTTCCGATAACCACTTCATTTTAGTACTACTGTTATTTATTTACTAGTTTCATCGTAACAATAAGTGTAAAGATGACGTGACTGTATTCCATTCACATTTATAAGTAAGAATGTTAGCATGGAATTTTGACTAATCTCAATATAAGGGACTGCCTATAACACTGTCGTTTTAGTTCAAATAATGGAATTCTAAGTAACAATTACTACTACTTACCTACTACCTACTGGTAAGTTATGTCTACAGCTGACTTTCGCCGAAACACCCACTATAGGTAGTAGTTCTAGTAATAAACGTAAGTGGATGCAGCGTTTATGGCTCTTTTATGCGTCTTCGTATAACTTCCATACTATCCACGGTTTCATGATTAAACTATGCAATACTGCAATATAATGCTGCTAAATTAAATTTCATCGGAACTAAGAGACTACTATGCAAACTCGTAATTTACAACTGCCGACATTAATTTAAAGTGGTTTATTTTACGCTTTTTATGACCTATAACGTCCTGATTGGCACTTTCTTGAATAAGTTCTTTTTACGATCGGCTCAAAGTAACGCGGACCGTAAAGCGTATACGGTTTAGTGGTAGTTTCAGTCAGTAATTATAGGAACTCCACTTATATTACTACAAATTTTTTAATCGAGTATTTGTTCTTAATTACTTGAGCTTCGCCCTTCGTTCACTGGATTTAAACTCAAATTAGTCCTTGGGAATGCCAAAACAACTGTAATTGACCTGAAGGAGGGCTGCAGGGGAAGGACTTTGGTGAAATTGAGTGTTACTGATAGTTATCATCAATATATAGCCGATAGTATGATATTTTTGGTTACGCGGCCTATCAGTCTGTCTACATCAGCAGCATTATAATTGCTAAATATTTGCAACAATAGAAGAATCGCCAATTTTCTTTTGTATTGATGAAGATGTTTTTCACATTTTTAAAGTGCATAACGAGTGCTAGTACTGCAAAGTTTCGACTTGGCCGGATTCGTAGCAAAATCGCCAAGACAACGTTGATCCGTTTTGTTGGAAACGTCCATATATTGCTGTCGCATTTTCTTCCAAACATATCTACTTATACATATTTTCACTCCTTTGAATATCTAATGTTTAAATGTAATGTTAAATCCACGTTACAAATGTAACTTGCAATAATACTATCAGGCAATACTACAATAATACTTTCAACAATATTATCAGGTATAGTTTAATGTCGGATAAACGTCAAATTTAATATGAAGACTAGTATACAAATAACTCAAAAAGTCACAATCTCATAAAATTGTACGAGACGCTCGTAAAACTCATTGGATATTATAATTTAGGTCATTCCGAGTCGTAAATTTTATGACTTGTAATGACAAACTGGGCTAAACCCTCCGTCTTTCCTGGAACTCCTACATAGTGCCCTTTCGTAATTAAGTTTTGAGAAATAGAAAGATTTCAAGCCTAAGGTATTAATGTTGTTTCTTAATATAGTATTATCGTAAATATGATTTAGTGTTTCGGTTGTGCGAAATGCAGATTTTTTTATAAATCTCTACCTACCTACCTTAATACGCCAGATAGTTACCTACTATCCTCGTAGTTCAACAGGTGTTATTAGATACCATCCTTCTAATCTCTCTAGCTTCACTTGTAAATGTACAGATCTTGGAGAAATAAGGCTATAAATCTATGTCCTCAGGATCAGCAACGTGGATTATTTCTTACCATTTTTTTAATATAAAACTACCGACATTTTGTAGTTACGTACTCTTTAAAAATTATGTAGTAAGCAAAAATATTTATAAATTAAAAAATATTACTGAAATTATTTTAACAGAAGTAGGTAAAAGATATTAAGTAAAAGTGGGTAACCTATTCGGTTACTATTTCAATAAAAAAATTTAATAAAAAAATAATATTTGCAAGATTCCGTCATATTCATTCATACATATTCTACAAGTGAAGCTAATATAAAACATGTATGCTATGCTAAAATACATTTTCTTCTTCTAATACTACTAATTCCGATTAGTCATAGCGGTATAGAATCATTCGTGCCGTCTGATCCGCATTTCATTTTATTTTTTCTTTCATTTATTTTTAGCGGACAACTTATAAGAGTTAACAATTATTATCTTTTACTACATATTTTGCCCGTCATTATACAGCGAGTCAATAAGTGAAATAAATGATCACTGCAACATTTCACAGATATTTTTACCACCTTCAGAGCAAAAGCGAAAATATTTTGGATCATTCTTTCACTCACGATTTCTCTTTTTGTAAAAATACAGTTACATTGTTGCCCCAAAATTATACTCGTAAAACACTGAAATGACAAAGAATTTTACTTTAAATAAAACTTTTCGTGAATACCTATTGACTTGCCTCACCGCGATCGTGAAGTAGTGATTTTGAAAATATTCGCGAATTTTTAAGCTTACTTGAATGCATCCATGTCCATATGTTAAGTCATTCTTCTCGTAGTCTTAAGAACATACCTATAGGAGGAAGATATTAACCGACATTCTGTTAATGTCTGTCCATAAGTTTGAAAATAGAGGTTTGTTTATCGATTTCTACTTGTAGACTAGGAGGCTGAAACAATTTCCACGGCACTAAAAGTAAAAGCTTTCCCTTTGACATCGCCAGAAGAGGTACCTTTAAAGTACGACTTCAGCATGCTGTTGGATTCGCCTTGATTGAGAAAATACTATAAATGATTTGATTGAAAATTACCATTGTACATGGTATCATTTATAGTATACGGTCAAGTGGTAGATTCAGGCAGTGAAGGAACTCCATAATATTACTATCAATTCTTTGATCGAATATTTGCTCGTAACTTATTACTTCGCATTCATTATCCATTAAAGAAAATTAATATACATACATACACATCTTCACGCCAAATCCCTAACGGGGTAGGCAGAGAGTATCGAGTGCCAAATGACACAGTTCTGACTGACTTGCCTAGCTTCTTCTTTCATAACTCTCCTCATACAAACACCCCGAATTCGGAGATTTTTTAATTTTCATTGAGCGATAATTAATGAAAATTAAGAAGGTTAAATTATTGATGATATGTTGGCGTTATAAATTATTACTTCTAAATTATTTGTATGAAGTCGTCATCATCATACGCATCAATTCGTAGTTGGTAACGCTATGGTGAAATATCTCTTGATTCAAAATATTTCGTTAATACGCTAATTAGCTACTCGCTTGGTGTAGTACCATGAGCGGTAGGATATACCTACGCCTTACACGTGATATCTACATTATGATCGCCAAAATTACTTGGAATGTTTCATACCTTGACACATCTTTTGAAAAAGATGTGAATCACCTTGGCTTCGAAAATCATACATATAAATTAAAAATTGATTTATATTAATGATATATGAAATATATAAATTGCATTTACGGAGACGTTCGCAGCGTGCACACACTGGCTGATAATGCCTTATCTGACGCATGTGATTTAACTGCAGATATACGTCAGGGTGGCATTTTTACTCCATTTCTTTTGTTTTTGATTCCTTAACTATTTCTATGGATCTACAAGTTTACTCTATTTTTACTTTTGAAAATGTTAACTCGGCTATATGATAGCAGTAGGTATATAGCAGTGAGTATAACTGATATTTTTTTTAATTACAAAATCTTAGTCGGTGTACATGGATTTCTAGATCTTAACGATCGGAACTGACGATTTTTTTGGCAGATATTTTAAGTTCCACGCCAAGCAATGCGTTTAGGCAAGGGCAGATATAGCTTCAATTTCACCTGGAGTTAAGAGATCCCTTGTTGGTAGAGACCTGATAGTCTATCAGATTTGACTATTACTACTGTCATACGAAAAACCTCTTTCATTTTTGAGTCTTTTCAGCAACTATTCCAAAATATTTGCAAGAAGGTATATGCAATTTGATGTATTTCAAAACAATGTTACTGTTAAACTGATCACAAGTTATGATCTCGATCGTTTAGTAATTCTCATGCGTGTTTACAGTACGTCTCAAACATTTGCCGGTTTAATGTAAATCATACGGGACTATTATTAAACAGAGTTGGCAGTTATTTGAGAAACACCGTCTAATATTACCTACTAGTAGGACAATCGGAGAAAATTGTGGAAACACTCAACTTATTGTTATGTTATGAAGATAAATGACGGACATTGTGAAACAATGGCGTGAAATCGAGTGGATCTATAACAATAATAAGTAGTTTCATATAATAATATAATAGTATAATTAACTCCGTGTTCCTATTTAGTCTGTATATTTAACCAAGCATCTGTGGTCGACCTCACGCAGAAATCCAAACCTGGCAAATTTTAGTATTCTTTTTGCCGCAGTAGTTTCGTACAATCTGTGCATGCTCGTTTGCTTCTTCCATTTCATCTATATATTAAAACGTCATCCAACGCGGTTAGTTTAAATATCAACTATTTATGAAACCTTAAAAATACCATCCGAATGCATGTTATTTGTGAATAGTTTATGCGTTTTGGTTTTAATAACAACGACATCTTTCAAACATTTCTTGGCAGGGAAACTCGGGATATGAGGTATTATTTGCGACTAAAATCTTGTTGCCCAGGCGCTCATAACGGGGTCGAGTTGGGATCTCTTTTGAACATAACGGTAAAATATTTTAAAATTTGTAACAAATCATAAAGTTTATATTACTCTTAATGTTACCTTAAATAATATTATTTTAATTATATCCGTACATTACATCGTAGTCGATCTCAAATGTATTGAAATCCTGCCCGAGGTCGAAAGAAGAGGTTAAATTTAAAGTTATTCGTTATTTTTTATTTATATTCATTTTGTTTAATGTTAAAGTTCAAGGCTTGTGCTGCATGCACGCCGTTTATCATTGATGTACGTTTCCTCACGATGTGAGATGCACGATCTTAGCTGTAACATATTTATTATTTTAGTTAGGACAGTACTCTCATAGTTGGGCCAGACATCGTGGCAACCCCTATAATCGTCTCTAAAGCAAATCTTTTCGTTGATTTGAAATCTTTCAAAAATTATACTAGGTATACCTATCTATCTGAGTTAACCGAGAGCTCTACAACCCTTTTACAATCTTGGAAAACTTATTAAAAATTACTCACATAAAATACTTATGAATCAGAGATTATTCGCGGGTCGTCCATAAAATATTGGACGTTAAAAAGTTTCGCACTCAACGTCAATACACACAAAGAGAATCGTAAATATCTGCCTTCTTTTACGACCGGCTATAGGATAGTAGATTCGATTCTGAAAATATCCGTCTATACAGACTAATTTGAAAGAGAATTAAGTGGCAGTATTAAATGTCTGCATTTAAAGCTAAATTATCTACTGTTTGGGTCTCAGAACGTGGGATAAATCAGATAGCAGGTTTATACCTACAAGGAAGTTTAGAAAAGCCAATATATTTGGACAAATCAGGGAGACTTACACAGAGTTGTTCACGTCCTTAGGTTCCAATCTCCTGATATTTCCTGGGTGGTGCCAAAACTCTGGCGAAAAGTCCCGTTGCATGGCTATCATACCTGAGTAAGACAACGGATTGGAGCCAGGCAGCCGTGTATGGAAGGATCAAGGGCACTTAAGTGCAGTGTCCCTCAGCAGAGTTAAAATGCCCGTTCAGCAAAGAAGCAAATGGCCAAGGCGAAAGCACATCGGTGGAGCCACTGTCCAAAGCCGTCGGGAGTAACATCTGTCAATCGACACTTCCACCCTTGTGGAGAGGAGAGAGGAGATTCACTGGATCAAATGGCAAAGGAGAAAGCTAATCTCCTTGCTACTATTTTTTTTGCTTCCAACTCGACGCTTTACGATAAGATGCCTCACCGCTGACCATCCCGTGGTGAAAGAGTGTTAGGCTGTTAGGCGAGCTCGTATGTCCCTTGAAGTCTTGAAGTCGAGTGGGCCAGATGAAATTTCCGCTGGGATGTTGAAAATGAGCGCAAATAGCCTGGGTGCATCCCATGGCTAAAAGAGGTGACCCCGCCATTTACAGTGATAACTTTGCTGCTCTCTAAGGTAATGGAGTATGCAATCAACACATAGCTCCTAAGTTACCTTGAGGATCACTAGCTGATCAGTGATCACCAATATGGTTTTCATAAGAGCCGTTCAGTTGGTGATATGCTCATCTTATGGTCTTCCCGAGAGGCTACGTAACTGGGTAGCCAGTTTCTTGTCTGAGCGGCGTATTAAGGTCATTGTCGACGGATGCTGCTCAGCTCATCATGCACATAAATTTTGGTGTACCCAAAGGCAGTGTATTGTCTCCAACGCTGTTCATCCTGCGTATCAATGACATGCCCTAGTTACCCTGTAGCATTCACTGCTATGCGGATGACAGGCGATGCACTCTACACAGGCCGTGCTTAACCCGTTAAAAACTCCGCTCAATTCTAGGGTATTGCGCCCCTATAATGCCCACGTTACCTTTCCACCATCGCACCACTCGCCCAAGGATGAAGTTCCATCCACATCATTTGAATTCCTGGCGATCCCTAACAGTTCAGTTTGCGCGTTTCTTTTTAGCACGCACGTGTAAGATGTGAATATGAATGCAATATCAGTTCCATGTCTGAACGAGTATATTTACAGCTAAATTAGTGCACTACATCACTGTAATCTGAAGTCGTCAGTAGCTAGGACGTGGCATGGATGCACGAAGCGATTTTAAATAATGCACATACCTATGTAAAAATTCACGTAGGTTGAGTTTGTGTCGGAATTCATAGAAGTTTTTGTTATGCAAAGATGTTAACAGTGATTTAAATTTATAAATCCATAACATTTTATGTAAATATTAAGGACGTGGTGAAATGCTAATTGAGATTTTATGATAAAAAACACAAGCGTTCAAAATGAGTACAATCTGATGAGTGTATACATCTGCCACCAAAGCAACACTGATTGATCGCTTTTATGTGTACACAAAAGGGTTAATTGTCAGCGAGTCACCTTCAATAAAAGTACCGTGGCATGTGCCGTCCATGATATTAACTCTAATAGGACTACAAAAGGACTGGCAAGTGGCAATGGGAATATTACTTGGTCAATATTTATAAGCTAAAATTGGAATGGAACGACATATACATGTATACATACAAATAACTTCTATTAATTAATTCATTAGTAGATAGATAATAGTCCGATCAATATGCCGGGTGTGGCAGCATAACTTTCTTTTCTCAAAACGTAATATAACCCATTGTATGAATCAGAATAATTTTATCTGTTTATTGTAATGGAGGCGTGTGTTTAGAAGATGAAATCAGATAGTTGACGTCTCCCGCTCACCGTACACTGAGTAAACCCGGGTCCTAAAACGTAGGGTAGCAGTAACCCCATAGAAAAAATCGTGGTGCCTAATCGGGAGAGCAGGCCGGCAACTCCAAATCAAGATGAGGCGCTCTGCGGAGTGTTCCTCTAATACAGACGCGTTGATTCGAGTACTGAATTCACGTACAGAAAGTTCTTGCACAAGATGGCTCTTGTAAGGATGGAAATGAAGACCACCACCAAGTATTCTCCTCACAGAACCATTAGCAAGTCCAAAGGCATTCATGGATCTGGCATGTATGCGTGTAGCATGCCGCCGTGATCGCAACATTCAAGCTCTCATTGTTTCAATTTTATCAAGTAATATAATGGGCCGAGGGTCATCAGTTCTTTACCTTATTGCATGGTATCATAATGGACTTGACCTCTTGTTTTTGTAACCTAAGCTCTCCTAGTATTGTACGTAAATAGTATCACGTAAGCTCACACATAGTATCACGTACATACTTGTGCTGTTGGATTATTTGTTTAGCGTATAAAGGTAGCAAACGAAAATCCAGTCCACCTGATGTTAAGTGCACTACCGGTCTAAGTTGTTTTTGTTATCAACCTAAGTACGATTAAGTCGTGCCTGAGGTTGATAATGCTTGATAAGAAGCTAACCTTAAGTACTAAGAAGAAGAAATCCTTAAGTACTAAGGTCACCTTATGTGTAACTAAAGCCGGTAACCACGCCTCTCTAGAACCGAAACGGGAATTGCTTCACAGAGGGTTATGAGAGTGGCGGGGGGACCCCCCCCCTCCAAGACAAAATTTATTTATTTAATCCAAATTTCCTGCCATTTCTTCAGGTCATCGGTCCACAGTATCGGTATAAACTACACCTTACAGTTACAAACCGCCTTGTCCTCAGGATCCAGTTTCTGAGTTGATAACGAACTAATGCGATTCTTTAGGGCAGTAACTCGTGGTGCAAGTTTTTAATGTTTAACGCCGTCGAAAAAACCATTCAACAGGGCCTGACTCGAACACGAGCTTTACGTTTCCTAGATAATGTTATTTCTTATTACGTTTATGTACATATTATTTAAATATTAATTGAAACTAAGGTAAAAAATACAAAATCGCGCTACCCTGTCACAGCCGGTAATTAAATGGTTTTTGCATGAACCCATTTCGTCCTTTTATAATGGAGTTTTATTTGTGGAACTGTAATGAGTAGACACCTAAACACTTTAAGGGCGTGTGTGATCACTCTAAAAATACTTATAATAAAATAATGACATCTAGTGATGGAGTAATACGAATTCCACGCCATAATATTATTATTCATATTAACGCCATCTGTTGAAGACACTATACATAACAACAAGTGTCAAATATTGCATGCTAGTACCATACCCTTCGTGTAGTAGTCCGACTCAAACTTTGCCCAATTTTATTATTTATTTATTCACTTAAAATTTTGTTTTATATTGACTTCGCTAGGTTGTTGATTAATTATATCGCAAATATACAACATGGGATGTAACAATTTATCCTGAGTCGCACCTGCTTGCTAATTTCGTTTAATTTTAGTTACAAACTGCAGTTAGAATTGTACTTGTGTCATATTATTTACATGTTTACCAAATAGATTATGAATATTCAAAATTTTAATCAATTTACGTTTGATGCAAAAATAAGGAAGTTATAAATCAAAGGTCTTTTTTACAGTAATACTGGATTTTTACCTTCCTTCCACCATTCCAGAGGCACCTGCTAAGAACACATGATTAAATGTGCCGTTAACGTAACGATAATAAATTAACTTGCACACTAAATATACAATAAGTTTACTAAAAACGGCAGTGGAGCCGTAGGTAAAAACTAGTGTTTTGTTTCATATCCACTAATGAATATAGGCTCTACATTGTTGCAATTTTAGTTACTTTAGTCATATTAAAATGTCGAAAATATATTATTAGTAGATACTACTTCTACCTATCTATAAATTTGCAAATGATTTGAATTCAAGTAGAAATAATTAAAGACACTTATTTGAAAACTTACCTAATTCCGATAAAATGTATATTTATGATATCAATAATTTCCCTTTAAATGAGAGAAACTGGTATATTTATGTAAAGTGAAAAATACTTCATCAGTAAATATAGGGCAATTCTAGTACCTTTATGTATGATTTTATGTTATTAATTTAAAAATTAACAATTGTCAATTAACAATCAAAAAATCTATACGTATAATAAAGCTAAAGAGGGTCGAAAGTCTGTACATGGAATATATTCAGAAAAAAGGTGGCTGGGGATATTTAGGATCAATAACAGAACACGTTCCAACAGTTTTTAGAATTTTTGTCTGTTTATCTATTTGTCTGTTTATTTGACCGCGCATCACGTAATAAGTAATCAAACAAGCCATGTGCTCAAACAAGCCATGTGCAAGCTTTATAATAATAATGCAGAATGAAAAAGTCGTAAATACAATACATATTTAAAATTCCATTTCTCACTTCCCGTGACATCATAGCGCAGTAGCTCAAAGAGAAGTGGTCTTTATTATAACATCCGGTGTTTCATCGCTCGCCTCACTCTGCGTAATGAAATTTTCACCAGCACTGGGGCCGAGCAAATGTTTTCTCAAGACAGACTTCACGGACAATACTAGTTGGATTTATATAAAATACGGATTAGAGGAACGTACCAAGGCGAAGTAAGATCTGGAGTACCTATTTTTTTTTAGTTATATAGTGTTAAAGTTGCAAATAGACATACAATCCACCTAGTGGTGAGTAATTATTGACGCCTAGAATACCCATTATCAAGTTCAAATAAGCCTGCCTAGACCTTGAATTCAACCTCATAATCGATGACAGCACGTAATCACCATTGAGCACTGAGACAATAACCTCTTTTCATCTAAAACACAAATTGCTTTTAAGTAACCGTCACTTGGTGGACCGTTGTGTCGCAATTGTTAAGTCATAGGCTAAATGTGGACAGGCTTTACAATTTTCCATTGTACTATACATAAAAACATATTTAAAAGATACAAAATGAAACAGACGTTATCTACATATTTAAAATTCCATTTCTCACTTCGTTCCAGCGACGTCACACCGCAGTAGCTCAAAGAGAAGTGGTCTTTATTATAACATCCAGTGTTTCATCGCTCGCCTCACTGTGCGTAGTGAAATTTTCACCAGTACTGGGGTCGGGCAAATGTTTTCTTAAGGCAGACAAACTTTGCGGACAATGCTGGCAGGATTTACATAAAATACAGGTTAAGGTCAGTGTAACGAGGATAGGTAAGTTGTATAGTGTATCGTTTATTTTTATATATAACTGAAGCAAATGAAGTCTACAATTATATTCCACAATTTTAAGTAACCTTTACCGCCAATGACCAACGTGAAAAGAGTAGGATATGAATGTGCGTAGGTATTTAATCTAGGATTCGTAGATGGTAATTTCATATATACATGTGAGGGTCCTACTTTTCGACTGAAATATTAATTGCTTTTAAACAAGTGAACCGAGTCGGAATATAGTGTGGCAGTTGCAATATACCCCATAAACTGTACTCGTATAGTGGCTATCATTTCTCAATATACGAAATAAAACTGATATAAATATGTACATACATATTTAAAATTCCATCTCTGACTTCGTTCCCGTGACGTCACACCACCGTAGCTCAAAGAAAAGTGGTCTTTATTATAACATCCAGTGTTTCATCGCTCGCCTCACTCTGCGTAATGAAATTCTCACCAGTACTGAGGCAAATATTTTCCTAAGACAGACAGACTTCGTGGACAATGCTGGCAGGATTTATACAAAAGCCGGGTTAGGGCGAATGTACCAAGGCTAAGTCTGTCCTTAGGCATTGTCCGTAATTGTATATTGTAAGGATTAGAAATGTGTCCAATTTTTTTTAATCTCATATTTTTTATTTCACTTTTAAAAAATTAATATTTTCATTTCACTTTTTAGTTCGTTTTGAAGTTTTGAATCGTTTTGAAGTGTTTTGTATAATTGAGAATATAAGTGAAGCCGACAACCACGCCTCTCCAAACCGAAACGCAATAAATTGCTTCACGGAGGATAATGAGGGTGGCGGTGGAACTTCCCCGGTCAAACTACATAAGTTCTACCATCTGGTAAATTTAAAATTTAATTGATACTCGAACTCGAACTCTTGCCGCGAGCAAAAGCTAGTAGGTTACTTAAACATACACAAATCATTCGTATTCGTAAATTCGGCTTAATGTTCGTAGGTTATGTCATGATCAGGACGCTTATTGTCGCCTCTAAACGTAGTAGTAATTGCCTAACGGAGATTGCCCAATGCCCAATGAGCATGTAGCTGCTTTGGACAAGTATGACAAACATTGAGTGGGTCAGTCAGTGTCTTGGGACTGCTAGTGTTAGTCATCATGGAGGTGCGTGACTGGGATTCAAATCTGCACTTCAGATAGAGCGAATATTAAGTAGACTGTTAAGTTACGTTATTTTTTTTATTTTTTATTGTGTAAAGGTAACAAACGAGCATGCAGTCCACCTGATGGTAAGTGGCCACTGCCGCCCATGGACATCA
>DWNR01001615.1:0-14660 GCA_018250455.1 Polygonus leo | reverse complement strand
AATCTGGAGCCAGTTTATTTTTGAAATTAATCGCGAGCTCCCTACAATGATTACTTGGGTCTTGCTCGCATTTAATTGGAGACCAAAAGATTTACTCCAATTCGATATACGGTCTAAATCTGCATTGGTTATTTCAATCGCAGCGGACAAGTCATTTAAGCCAGCCTGTTTGTAAATTTGAAAATTATATAGTTTTATATAGTTTTCATGCTGAATTTATATTTTTTTAGAGTTGCTTGGGGTGGTTATGATGAGATCCCAACTCTTATGATAAGAGCCAATATCCGAATCAAAAAAATTCCCACTAAAATACTGACATTAAAAATTAAACCTAGTTTTGATTTTAAATTATACATATAGAAGAAATAGAATATAATACAATATTTTTGCATTTTTTACATTTTTAAACGAGACATCAGAAGACAAATTATAATAAATAATGTCATACTAATAGTTTTACGAATATAAATGCAACCTAAACTTAGTATTTATCTATACTGATCTTATAAAATTGTAGAGTTTGTTTGTTTGAACGCGATAATACTGGTTCGAATTGAAAGTTATTTTAGTGTTGAATAGCCTATTTATTGAGAAAGACTATCGGCTATATAACATCATGCTATGAAGAATAATTATTTACATTTTCTTGAGCTTACGCAAATGAAATCGCGCGCATTTGCTAGTAGCTAATATTATATTTCTAGAATTGTAGAGCGCCTTCGTTTATATTTTGTCACTTTTCGCCAGCTCTCCTCTAAGTGTAGAAAGTTGCGGTCACGTTTGAAGAATAGTACAAATACCTATTTTCCGCTTTCTCTCGTACCAACGAAATATTTTTCAGAAAACTAGAATCACCTATATATTCACGCTAAAATCACATGTTTAATAAGGTCGTGTGCAGTCGTATTAACTTACTTAATACGTTAACTAAAGAATGCAATTTAAAAAATGAAATATTTTCCTTTCAGGTTTTGTTTAATGTTTTATTTTAAAATATTACTTATAAAAAAAAATCATAACTTCTTTGGCCACTTTTTTTAACTTTGGCCCCAACTTAAACGTTGTCCTCGAGAAAGGGTTAGATTTAATGTGCCTACATTATAAGATAGAACACGTTTCTTTATAAAAATAATCCGAAAATTTAACTACCAAAATAAATAATTATCAATAAGTTATAAATCTATGATGATTATGAAATTATTAATCTTGCCAAGATCTGGAAAACCTTGCTGTTCTAAATAAAATATTAGTACAATTTACCGAATTGGTCAACGATCGCCACGATGTCTGCAGCTACTAAAAATTCGTCGCATAGTCTCTGTATTGCCCGCTAACTTAAAATTAATTAAAAGCAAAGTTTCTGTGTCCGCACTAATTGGTTGAGCTAAGCGGAATGCCTGAGTTAATAAAAGACAATAAGAAGTTCTCGAGTACTTTGAAGCTAAATGCACAGATAATCATGATATATTGAATACTGTCAATCTTAATACACCTAAATGAAAGATAATATTAAAGTTAAATGCCTTGTTAAAAATGTTTAACGCAAATAAATATCGTTAACACAGCTGTACATTGAATGAAAGATAGATGTGAAATATAAATTCAGACGAAAAAAGCTGCACTAAATTATGTAAGTATTTTCTGCTTGCAAAAAGTAAATTAAGATCGTCGTAGCTGCGTAACTCGTATTTAATGGTCTGGGGTGTTGTATCTCGAATCCATCTAGATTTTGTCACGTAGCAGTAAAATGATACATGGAACCATGCAAGATTTATAGAATGGAAAGAAACGTCCAAGTCGGTAGCCCCCAGAGGCTGTGGACATCTATTTCGTTACTTTCCGCCAAGACACGAGAATGCTCATTTGTCATCCGCCTCTTATTGAGGAGCAAATTTCAGTGACCGCCTTCATCTGGGATTATCTTATGATATTTTCATCTTTCTTAACGAACAGCATTTAGGTGACGCTTACTGTCCTATATACGTTCTTATCGTGTGTAACAAAAATAATAATTTACTTACTGTTAGAAGGTATATGGTTCTTAAGCCTACTGATGCTTTACAAGTGTAGTCGAATAGAAGTACAAATAAGATACGGAGTATACAAATTTATCAACTATAATTTTGTAACAACAGTTAAAACAATAGGCTAACTACGATTCAGATTCACATATTTTGAACGTAATAGAATATTTTAGTTATTTTTTTGTATTTGTATTTGTTTTATTTACCCCGACTATACTACGGTAATAGTGTTTACAGACTGTACACATTAAAATATTTTTTTGCTATTTTGGACATACATCTTTGTGACTTAAAGACGCACTCACAACATAACTTGCCACCTTAACACCTCTTAGACACATAAGATAAAATACATGATAAAAATGGTTGTCCCAGTATCTATTATACATTGTTTTAATAAGATGGCACATAGTTAATCTTCAACAATGTCATTCTGAGACGAAAAGCCTTACTGAAATAAAAATAACTACCCTCGTAAAATAAACGCTGTCCTTAATTGACCAACACAAACAGTCGCGCGTATCACTACATAATTGGGCTCACGGTGTACTCGGCGCAATAAATAATTGAGCTAATCCCAGCCGTCTTACACTACGCCTAAGTCAATGTGTTTTGTGTAGAATTATCTTAGCACTTACAATTTTATATATTAGATTTAATCAGCTGTTGTTAAGAGCCACATAAACTCAGTAATACTATTTAATAAAAAGTAACCAACTTCTATTTTTCATGCACTTATAAGTATTATTATAAGTGCATGAATATTCACTTTGGCCCAGTTCTTCTCTCGCAATAAAGAAATTTATTACGAGAGAAGAGCTGCTTTCTCGTCAACCGAACAGGTCAATTTTAGAAGAAATAATTGACGTCAGATATCAAGGTAATTAAAAAAACGTTGTGTATTGTCCCATGAACCCCTATCGGGTAAGAAAAAAAGTACTGAATATGAATAAAGAAATGTAACTGATAGATATTTATATTATTCTCGTTCCATCTTTGACTGCCGTGAAATGGCCACTATCTAGGAATTCTTTCAAATAAAGTGTCTCTATGCTGCATCCTTATACTGGTACCCAATTTCCTACTTCCACAGCTGTGGTATAGTACAAGGATTGTTCACTACCGGCTCGGAGATCTAGGCAGACAATACAATTACGCCCAAAGTCTCCCACTTTAACTTTATATCTAAAATGCTATACTTTATCTATGATTTAATTTTCTATATACTATGATCATAATAAACCTAACAATATTTTTGTTATATTTTGTGTCACTATTAAAATACAGTGACTTATTATTTATTAAGTGAATTTATCAAAAATATTACATTCATGCGCAGAACATATAAGCAGAACTTGCAATTAATAGTTTATAGACAACCTATGATTATCACACCCATTCATCATATACCATTATATTTAGGTATTGTGATACTTTTATAGATATATAGTTATTAATATAATATAAAACTTTACTAAAGTAACTTAAATATTTTTTTTACTTCAAAGACAATTGCTTGATAGGTTCTCGATTTTTTGTGTTTAAACATTTTACGTTTAGGTGATTATATTGCTTCAACTTAAGTCTGTCTGAGACCTCTTTAAAGTCAGGATTTAGACTTTGTTTTTTTCTAGAAACTTCATGTTGACTCTTTTCTTAAAATTTGCGACACGGCTCTTCTTACAAACTTTAAACGAACTTCCTTTTATTAATAGAAAAGTTACCTCTTTTCAAATCGTTTTACTTCCTTTAATTTATTGAAGTTTCTCAAGTTGTCTGTTTCAAAATAGTTCTACAATTAATAAAACTAGGTTGCTTAAAGAAGTAATTCTATTCAAGTTTTCAATTGTCCGTCCATTTATTAAGAGAGGAAACGACCTATTATTATATAGGTAATGTAATTTGGACTTATATTTTGTAAGAAAGATAACTAAGCGAAAATATATTATGTAATGGTAAGATTTATAATACAAGAAAAAAAAAAGAAAAATCTATAAAATATTGCTGGAATTCACAAACCTAACGGAATAAAATATAGCTATGAATAAGTCACCGATTTATTTTATGTGACTTCCATTTTTATAATCGGACCGTACATTAACAGGAAATACAGACTGTCGCACAAGTTTCGTATGAATTATAGTTTTCCTGCGGTGCTCAGGGTTTCCGTACTCATATGCCTATTTCATGCAGCATGACATATAGTTTGCCCCTTTTCGATATAAAATGGAATTTGGGCTCACGCTTTAACAGTTTATGATAATCAGAGATTTATAAGTTAATATAAGCTAATTTGTTACTCTCAACTAATGACTTTAGCAGTACGTTTATAACAAAAAACGAAAAGCTAATAAGTTAAGCCCTGAAAGCAAGGATAACATAAAAAACATGTCTTCCAGTATTAGACATATAAAAGATGGAATAAACAGTAATCTCCGTTATTTATATATATTTGAATCACGAATAATATATTGTCAATAGCTCATTTACATTTTTTTTACTATCAAGAACCCAATGTAGCATTCCAGAATAGTTGTAGTTTGTTCTACTTCCCTGACGTAGACAATTGCAATCTACTAGCACTTTACGTTCTATTTTTATAACATTAACATGGTAAGCACCGTGAGTCGTTTCGCTTATTTTATTCATATTGTTAAATATATTTTCATGCGACCGCAATTTGTTAAATTAAAATAAAGTGCAAATGGGATACGGCGCTCCAACATTTCATGCGAAAATCCAATGTAAGCGGCGATATTAGCCTGTAAGCGCGAGGTTCACAAATGCCTCGGCCGCCCCAGCGCCCTCTGCCGTTGTGTACACTTTTATTTTCCATTCGCCTCGGTAAATTGGACTAAGCGTCCGGTTTGCGGATAATTTACAGAACGCTCCACGAAAAGTCCGATCATTTAAATAAATCGTATTGTAAGCAAACTGTTATGTAAGGTTTAGTTTTTGGTGTCGTTTATAATGGGGAATAATAATCTTTAAAACTACAAAGCTAATTATGCATTTCATTATCAAAAGATCTATTTTATTTAAAAAAAAAATTGCAACTTGCCAGGTACTAGGCGGTAGGACCCGCTTAGTTCGACCGGGGAGGTACCACCGCCACCCGCATAATCCTCCCTGAAGCAATTATTGTGTTTCGGTTTAGAGAGGCGAATGCTACTCGATGCGAACGTCTTAATCCTCCGGGGTAGCAATGCATCTGTGATCAAACTTAGGTATTATTTAATTGTACTCGGGGATCATTACTAATGTTCATGGGCGGCAGTGACCACTTACCATCAGGTGGTGTGCATGCTCGTTGTTACCTTTTTATGACAAAAAAACTTAAATCATACACCAAAGTAAAGGAAAAGGTCTAAAAGGTGCATCGTGACCAGACCCCCTTCCATACCCCTTTTATACCTATTTGCTTCCCTAGCCTGAAACCCCGCATCTTTAAAACCGAAGTTCGTGTACATGTTACCAGGCACTTCAATTTACACTATCATATTATATATTTAAATCAACTTAACTACCGTCACAAAAATACCAAAGGAAACAAAAAGGTCATTAAAATATCAATAAAATTTCAAAAGGATTTAACATCCAAAATTTGAAGGTAAAATAGAATGACCTAAAGCGGTTACAGTCAAAGATTATTCCTTTTATCTTCATTATGAGTGCGAAACCATTCTAGTTCTATTCGAGCTTGAAAGTAGGTCACCGAAGCTCTTTAACAATAAAATATTCCTTTAAATCAGTTTCTCTTAGCACTCTCGGATACCTACCTGCTTTATTTTATTTACATCTTCTGAGTTTAATGGCGTCGGATTCGGTTTGTGACTTCGATGATTCAGTGATTGTTAACGTTGTCAATAATTGTATTGTTCTCTTAATTAGTTTTAATTCATACACCCTGCGTGTCCGCATACGTGGCTTTTACTCATATGTATCATGACCACAATTTTTTCTCGTTTAACTCTCCATTGTACAAACAGCGAAAATTATACCAAGTAGATTTTTTTTGCAATCAACCTGGGTTTATGGAGAAAACATGCGGCAGGCATTATTTAAAATAATCTGTTTTAAACATATTTATGAACTTTTGCAACAACTAAAAATATATTATTATCTTCACTGTTCTGCGTTTAAATGAAGTTTAATAGATTATTACGATTTCACTTGATGGAATTTCCATGAACTCTGTATTGAAAAGGTGGTCAGGACTTCCCAAGTACGTAGCAATACATCTCAATCCTATTTCAGGTTTATAACTGATTCCTACGCGAGGAATGACCATCGAGTGAACATCGGTCGTCCCTTAAGTCCTTAAAGTCGAGTCCTTAAAGGTAGAGACACACCTGTGTTCAACCTGAATCATACTGAGGGTTGAGTACTAATAAATATAGGTCGTAGTGTTCACTTACCGTCAGATGACCCGCATGCCTTATTTATTCGATAAAAAAAAACTTTGAAGTTGTCAGAAATCTTAAAACTCCCAGACGATGCGGAATCTTATTATCTCAGAATGCAAGGTTCGTCTGAGGACTTCTGTTATTTGTATCGTTTTAAGCAAAGTTATTGTGATGGAAAAAGTTATAAGCAGGCGTAGGATTGAAAAGTTTCGAAAAATTCTCAGAGGCAATAAGACAGGACCGTTTTGCAGGCATTTGTTAAAACTTTGTAAGAACACCAACTTTTCTTTTTAACAAGATAGGTTTTGATGTATGTGTTCTTATACGTTACATTTACATTTATAAACATATTAATGTTTTGTTTGACTAAATTACATTAGTTTTAGTTTCAGATGTAAAAACATCTCGCCATTCATATAATTGTATCGTATTTTGGAACGAAACAAACTGTTTCAAACAAAACAAACATCTGTTGGTTCAATTTAACTAAATTTGACTTGTCAATCCGGTAATTCAAACACAGAATTAAATTGTTTTCCAGTCAGTCGACTTTATTTACGCGATATATATCTACGTTGAATAGAAACTTTTGAACTTGCTTTGAATCATTTATGACTTGTTCTCTTGTTTTGTACGAATAAATTTTCATACTTACGTGTACCAATAAAAATATAATGGGATTATAGAAGAATTCACTGACATTCTGATATTTCGCAGACGATAAGTCATTCCTAAAATAAATAATAATGAAATTACAGATCTCGAAGTATTCGCATTTAACGAAACACGTAAAAGGCGTTCGGGATAAGGTTTTATTTGTAAATTTTAATTAAATATCTGATGTTCAACGTCAAAATTCTTAAAATAACACTATATTTTCGCATATGTTTATTTAATCTTTATTGAAACATTCGATGAATATTAGTTGCGTATCTCAATACACTTTATTTGTAAACGCCGTCTTTGTAGAAATAGATAAAATAAAGTTTTTTGAAATTACAAAAACAGTTTTCCGGAACATAAGGGGCAAAACTATTTGTAATCAGATTACCACCCCGTCTTGAAAGCTAATTTTATCTTTTGTAACAGAAACAAACAAAAAAATCTCCTGGAGATTTTACTAATTCTTTTGATTTCCTGACAGAGTTATTTAATTTTTTGTCTTATGATACAATTATCTACAAAGATAGAAAAACACAATAGTATAATTCCCGTAATGGTTTACACCTCAAATGATCTCAATATTATAGAGTCGTATGGCAAATTACTTGCCAGCCCAAAAATGTCTGTTTGGTGCTACAGAAATATTCTTGAAAGCTCAATCTAGTCATATTGGCCATAAGTGCATAAACAATATTTATGAATCTTATAAAATCATCTCATAATAACAATGTCCATAATAACAATGTAATGACCCAAATGATCTACAAACATCTCGAAAGCCGCAGGTTGCGTTGGTGGAATGTTAAAACAGTACGATAGTAACGCATAACTTTAGGAAACTGTCCAGTGCTGCACGTAATTTGTCATAGTACACCATTTATTATGCAAGCTTCCGCTGTCCGGTGAACTACGTTATGTCTCTGTCCTAATTTGAGGCGAATTCTGACAAAGTATTATTATCACAAAGCTCTCTAGTCTCGCTGCTAACCATCCCATCCAATTACAGCGCAAATAATTGAATAAATTACTTCGGATGGGGTTAATTATACGTGTTCAGTAATTACTTGATAACCATGTTTAGAGCCAAGAATTATAGATGGCATTCATTTGATCTCCAAACTCCTGTAAATCTTGAAATAGGGGTATATTAAAAATGAATACACACTTAGGCAGGTGGTAGAAATCGCGTAGTTCGATGAGGTAGATAATATACTTACCTTACAATGTACCTACTCACTTGTACCAACGCGAGCTTTACTTTTTATCCATCCGCTTCTATCTCAAAATATAAATATTATACACATTTATGTGAAGAACTCGGTTTCATTCCTGATCCCTTTACCACTCTACAAAATGTGTAATGGTTGTCACATAATCTCATTACCGTGTAAATAAGTAAACAAGGGTTGATGTGGGTCGTCTTGTGATGTCTGACGTGAGTGGAAGTTTAGTGTTCAAAATTTAAATTCACAGTAGGTATCGGTTACAAATTGATGTTTAAACTTACCTTGACAGCAATCGTAAAAAAAACTTTTCCAGCAGATTGTGATATTGAAGATAAAAGAAAATCTAATACAATTATAACGTTATAATAACATATTTGGTTTCGACAATCTTGTTTACCTTTGCTTGTATGCCATTGATACACACATCCATAATGAATATACAAGATTCAGAATAAGACCAGACTGAGACCCAGTACAAGTGCAATGTGAATGTGAATGTCGTCATAATATGTAAATAACTTTATTATTATAACAAAAGTTGAGCTATTCCAAGTATAGTGCTTTCCAATTTAGATTTAGCTAGCTTCAAACGTTTTAATTAAAAATTGACAGAAATTATAACTGTATGATACGAAAATAATGTCACGTTTGCAGCGCAGGTAAGAATGTACACGGTGTGAGAACGTAAACCAAATACTCGAGTCAAATCTGAATATTTCCTATCTCGAGGCTGCGAAGCTTATAATGCAGTTCACAAGCACACTTTTCACAAGAATAAGGTGTGAGTTCGTTCAAGAAAGCGGGCATAGCATCTGCTCTACTGTAAAGGCAGCTTCCTACATTCATTCTCTACGAGATTTATGTGAGTGCTTCACTATTTTTCCAACCAATAACTCAAAGTCGACCTTCTTTCTTTCAATGCATAAAAATAATTCAGAGGCTCACACGGGTTGGCCAGTGTTAGATACAGCGGCAGTGAATCACGTAGACCGTACACTTATCATCTGGGAGGACTTACACTGTCTACTGATGTGTCACAATAGAACGCTAGATTTCTTTGTGCGTTCATTTTAAACGAACCCAAACAAAACAGCACTATGTTTTAAATAATGCAGTAATGCTTATGTGAACAACTTTACGTTTAACAATGAGTTGTTTTTGTTACAAACTATTTCCAACGCTTTTTTAATAATCTTAAATTTATGGGTTTACAAAAAACAAAACAAATAATTACTCCTACAGAAAAAATAATATCGGGGCTGTTTTGGCAAACATAAATGGGTTTATTTTATCAATCAAAGACAGCAAACGAGCATGCAATCTACCTTATAGTAAATGGTCTCTTCCGCCCATAGACATCTGTAACCAACCCAAGTACGATTGAATCGATCGACCGCAGATGCTTTGCTGAGATGCCGATGACCTGAGAACTAAGATATTCGTCTCGTCTCTGTATAGCCTACACCTGTCTATAAGAGAAACAAGAGAAATGGCTAAAAATTATAAGGGTGGCTGTGGTACCTCCTCAGTTGAACTACCCGACATCTACAGTGATAATTTAGGATAATTGTCCATAAAGTAACTCATACAAATATTAATAACTTCGATCTCAAAATTTAAAAGTTTAACTTATTATTAGGAACAAGCTTTTCATTACTCAGAAAATGGCTGGCTGGAAGCTCTACTACTCATTTGCATTTGTAAATATACAAGCAAAAAGCGCAAAAACGAGTGACGAGGGTCTCGTTCGAAATACCGTAAAAGTAGGTAATCAGCTCGCCTTACCGACTTTTACTTCAAAGTGAATATTTCGTTCACGCCTTTTATATTTTTAAAATAGTTTTTGTCTGTGGGACAATAGGCAAAGACGGTGACATGGACATCCGTGCACAGTGATATATTAGTGTCTAAACGAACCACGGCTTTATAAGTAATTTTGATTTATTACGCTCTCATGTATATTTCCTTTTTATATCTATTTGCGAAACTGTAGACAAATGTTTTGATTTTGTTCAATTAATTATGGCGTCATATAAAATATATGGATAAGTATTTCCTTTCATATTCAGCTATTAATAATAAGCTTTATATGAATAATTAGCTTATTATATTATTTTTATTAGTGTTTCTAAAGTAAACCAAATACTGCATTGCACATTAAACATATAATAATAAAACAAAAATAATGAAGATAAACAAAATTAACTAAATATTTAGAGTAGCAAAGGAAATAAATATAAGCGTAGGTATTAAATAAATTAATTATAATAAGCTTCTACCGTAAATTAAGATAAAATATCAAATAAACAGGTAAATTTCATTACAAATAGTACATTTCACATTACATTACATTACAGTACGTTACAACATACAAACAGTAATCATGAGGGTTTATCATGAAGGTTAAAAGAAAATAATATTATAACTTCCTCTTTGCTGAGAGTAAATAAACATTACAATCCTGTTTACGTAAGCACGTACGTATGTATGCATGTACGTAATTTTTTGTCACGTAATGTTTCCAATTTGTCAAGGTGTTCGATCCCAAACATATCAACCACATGTCAATTTTCCATAACTATCTTAAAAAATGTACATAAAACCTACCTAGACACATTCATTTACAGTATTTTTTTATTTTCAATCATATAAACCTTAAGCAACTCATTCACGTCTCGTTTCCGAATATATTGCCCATAAATATATAGGCAGGACCTAACTGACCGACTTATCAACGCCCAGCCGAAACCGCTAGGTCAAGAGGCAAGAGAGAAATATTTCATAAAAATACATTTTATGCGGCAAGCAGACGAGCGAAGGACGCTTATAATCCGGATCAAGTTATTTTTCTCACATTGAGTTATTTGTAAATCTAAGTCTTTAGGGATCCGTACCCAAAGGTTAAACACGGGATTCAATTATTGATGCGCTCTCTCCGCAAGTCCCTCCACCTGTCACATGATTGTATCTCCGGAACCATAATAGGAAGACTTTCGAAAATTCACAGATTATGTATTCATATTCATAGTCGCTATGACGACAAAGAATAGAAAAAGTGAAATTGAAAGAAATTCGCACCTTCGCCGTTTTTTATAACTAAAAATAAAACTACTTCCACCAATCGGTCACAAAACCATCTTTCGGTACGGACCCCTTAGCGTGCGAGTCCGATTCACACTTGACCGATTATTTTGCACGCAACACCTGCGTTTTGTAAAACAAGAAAGGATTTAGATTCTTGTCCGTGCGTGTGCATGATTCATCATAAATCTTCGGTTCTGACGCGCTAAACAATTTGAGCGCGGTGCGCGTCGCCCGGTTGGTTCCGCTTCCGGACCGCGTTTCACTCGTTATAATTTTTATTGCCACCGCCATAACTCGACGGTGCAGCTCCGTGTCGACTTTACAACAGCCGAATAATGTGCTAATTTGTATTGCCCGCTAACTGAATTAAAAGTAAAGTTCTGTATCCGCGCTAATTGGTAGAGCTAATGCTATGACAATAAGAGGTTCTCGCGTTCTTTGAAGCTGAATGCATATACATATTCAATATATATTGCATACTGCCAATCTTTACACATCTACATTGTCGCAATTACGGAAATCGGATTCAATGGCGTAGTATTTTTTTGTCTCAAATACGTCTAGATTTTGTCACGTAGCAGTAAAATGATACATGGAACCCTGCAAGAACTATAGAATGGAAAGAAACGTCCAAGTCGTAGTCCCCAGAGGCTGCGGACATCTATTTCGTTACTTTCCGCAAAGTCACGAGAACGCTCATTTGTCATCCGCCCCTTATTGAGAAGCAAATTTCAGTGGCCGCCTTAATCTAGGATTATCTTATGATATTTTCATCAACAAGAAGCATTTAGGTGACGCTTACTGAATACGTTTTTATCGCGTGATGGAAAAATAATAATTTACTTACATTTAGAAGGTACATAGTTCTTTAAGCTTATTGTAGCTTTACAAGTGTAGACGAATAGAAGTACAAATAATATACGGAGTATACAAATTGATAAACCATAAATTTTGTAACAACAGTTTAATCAATAGGCTAACTGCGATTAGAAATTATTTAACATATTTTGAACATAATATGTAGAATATTTCAGTATTTTTCTTGTATTTGTTTTATAGTAACCGCGGCTATACTTCGGTAATAGTGTTTACAGACTGTATACATTTTTGAGTATGTTTTGATTTTTTTAGACATAAAGTTTTGTGTCAGGACAGACACACTCACAATATAACTGGCCATTTCAGCACCTTTAAGATACATAACTCTAAAAATACGGTTGTCCCAGAATCTATTATACGTTGTTTTAATAACATAATTAATCTTCAACAATATCACTTCGAGACGAAAATACTGAAAGAAATATAACTACCGGCGTAAAATAAAACACCGGAGGTTGACCAGGTGGTAGAACTCGTTTAGTTCGACCGGGGAGGAACCACCGCCAACTTTATAATCCTCCGAGAAGATTTTATTGTGTTTCGGTTTAGAGAGGCGTGGTTGCCGGCTACACTTATAAACGAGGCGAACATCTTAGTCCTCAGGAGTAGCAACGCGTCAATGTGATCAAACTTAGATATGATTTAATTGTACTTGGGGATTATTACTAATGTCCATAGAGGACAGTGACCACTTACCATTAGATGGACTGCATGCTTGTTTGCTATCTTTATCCGATAAGAAAATGCGTCTTTAATTGACTGCGTATTGATCTGCGTATCACTACATAATTGAGCTCACGGTGTTCTCAGCGCAATAAATAATTGAGATAATCCCAGCCGTCCCACACTACGCCTAATTCAGTCAGTTTTGTGTAGGAATATCCTTACTTTAACTGTAATCTACATAATAGATTTACTCAGCTTTTATTAAGAGCTATTTGAATTTAGTAGTACTAACTAATAAAAGTTTAGAAACTTCTATCTTCGAATCAATTGTACGAGTCTATTGTCTATTCTTTTCTCTCCCTTTCAGCTCTTCGTTCTTCTCTCAAAGATTTCTCTTCGCTCTTCTCTCAAAGATTTCTTTTTATTATTTAGTATTTGTTGTTATGACGGCCAAGGTAATACTTACAATTTTTATGATAAAAATTGCAAACTTTAAATTTGTTAAATGTATTATGTGACAAACGGGTAGACGTACTGACAATGTACCTAATAAGCACACTTTAGGTACGTAACTTTAAAATAACGATTTTTCCAAATTCTAACAATCATTATTTTAATAAATTGGAACATTATTAGTCTGTAACAATGTTACTTTGAAACGAAAAGATTTACTAAAATGAAAATAGCTACGACCGTAAAATAAACGCTGTCCTTAATTGACCAACACAAACAGTCGCGCGTATCACAACATAATTGGGCTCACGGTGTACTCGACGCAATAAATAATTGAGCTAATCCCAGCCGTCTCATACTACACCTACGTCAGTATGCTTTGTATGGAAGTATCTTAGTACTTACTATTATATATATTAGATTGTTAAGAGCCGCATAAACTTAGTAATACTATTTAATAAAAGGTAAATAAATTCTATTTTTCATGCACTTATCAGCTATTCACTTTGGACCAATTCTTCTCTCGCAATAAAGAAATTTATTACGAGAGAAGAGCTGCTTTCTCGTCAATAAAATAGATCAATTTCAGAAGTAATAATTCGTGGTAGTGTGGCAGAAATCATCGTAATTCGGTCGCCCAAATAAATACTAATACACGACATCACATGAAACCCATATGGATGGAAGAAAAAAGTACCTACTAAATATTAATAATGAATTTTTCCTGAGAGATATTTATAATACTCTCGTTCCGTCTTTGACTGCCGTGAAATGGCCACTATCTAGGAAATCTTTCAAATAAAGCGTGTCTCTATGCTGCATCCTTATACTGGTACCCAATTTCCTACTTCCACAGCTGTGGTATAATACAGGGACTATTCACTTCCGGAGTTCTGGGCACACAATACAATTACACTCACAAGGAGACATTAACGTTATGTCTAAAATTTCTTCATAATAAACCTATTCATCATATTACACTAATGTACATAAAATATAAGTTGTGGTTGCAATTAATAGTTTATGGACAAGCTATGATCATCACACCCATTCATCACATACCATCATATTAAGTTAGTGTGGTACTTTTATAGTTATATAGTTATTAGATAATGAGGTAACAGCTATACTAAGCAATGATGCTACTATACAGGGTCTGTCGTAAATAGTAGATAATCCGTTAACTGGGGATAGCCTTGATGTCCAGCTCCAAGAAAATGTACTTTTTATGTCGGGGTTGCCATCACTGTGAAAATTGT
>DWNR01001614.1:0-14665 GCA_018250455.1 Polygonus leo | reverse complement strand
GCTGGCGACTAGCCGTACCCTAAATTCGAGGCGATGCCGTGCTGTTGCTGTACTGTTGCGGTGCCGGGATAGTGTGCCATGACCTTTATAATGTATGATGTAAATTAAGTATATTCTTAATTCTCGTAAATTGGAAGATATTTCTTAATATAAGCCAAATTTTAATAAAATATGTAATTTATTTACAGTTACCGGATGACTTACCGTTTGAAGACATCCTGGTGACGGCGAAAAAGCTGTACGAAGAAAACGACCCCACTGATCTCGAAGGTGAAGTCGCCGCGCTGGAGAGGCGAGAGTGAGTAACACACTTTTAAATACATGTTCTGCAATTTCACCATCACACTTATTATTTTTGTATGAAAATTGGGGGAATGTCCCATATCTAAAAAAGATAATGTATTGTGGTGGTATGTGGGTTGTAGGTAGTATAATAATATGAAGGCTCAGCAACTTCAATTCAATATCAAACAATTTAAATATAAATCAATTGAAATTGATCGGGGAAAATTAACAATATGTTAGGTCAGAGCATGCATGTTATTTCAAAACTATGTACATAATAAAAATGTATTGTTATTACTTACTTTTTGGTGAAGCAAAAGACGACCCATTTAAAAGATTTAAAACAAAAATCTCAAGCCTGTGAAGTTACCAATGTTATGGCCAAATTTTTTCTCATCGGAGACCCCTGGTTATCTGGGGCATATTAACGATGTACGACTGATGTATTGTATTGTATGGCAGGGAGGAGCAGCGCAAGGCGGACGAGGAGCGCATGCGGCGGCGGCAGGCGGGCCGCGCGCCGCCGCACCCGCTGCTGGCGCGCCTGCAGCGGCTGCAGCGCTACGTGCCGCCCGCCCTGCGCGCGCCCGGCCCGCGCCGCGTAGCGCTGGCAGCCGCTGCGGCGCTGCTCGCCGTCTACGTGTACTACCGCCCGGACCTGTTCAGGTAGCGCCACGCCTATCAGTTTGTCTTGTTCCGCTTGTAGGCGCGGGTCGGGCAGCGGGGACGCTCATTGGGAAATTGAGAACGTTTTGAAGTGTTTTGTACAATGTGAGCAGATGGTGGGACTTTATTGTTTTTGGCTGAAAATGTATCAGATGCAATAGTTTATTTATTTTGTAATATTACTGCTACTAATAAGTTTATTTGGTCAATTTAATAACTTTATAAAATAAAATTAATGAAAAAAATTATAAACAACCATTCTATATTTTTTTAACAATACAACCATTAATCTTTATCCATCACTCTCATTCTCACATTGTATAAAATACTTTTAAAAATGTTCTCTCCTCGTTGCCATATTTACGGAAATTGGGTTGTTGGTTTTCATTTCTCATATCTAAATAATACTAAATGGGAAAATCATCAATCATCAAACATTTGCTATGTTAAATTAGTCTTTATTTCACAGTAATAAAATTGAAATTAACAATTAGTACATTGGGCTCCATCAACAACCCAATTTCCCAGTCCTCGCTTGTACCCAGTCCTGTTTCGAATATTATTACCTGTTAAGTACTTTATAAGTTTATATACAGCTTGTCAATTATTACTCATTACTCTGTTAAGAGGTGTTATTTAAAATATTTGTTCATGTTATATTGAACAAACCTACCATCAGTCCAACATGCAAATAAAAATAAATAAAAACAATGAAATAAAGAGGAATAAAATAAGAAAAGTTTGATATTGAAAGACTGATACTTTTATATCCAATCGGGCAGATGCATAATGAATTGGATCATTTTTAAATTCCCAACAAGTTGTACGCAAGTTCGACTGATGGCAGGTGATTAGGTAGTCATTATTGTTAAGTATAATTTTATTCTCCATATATACACATGTTATTTGTTTTAAGTATTTTGTTCTATTGAGACATGGTGCTCGGGTAACGTGGGGACAAACGTCATCGTATATTTTAAAACGCCTGAAGACGGAAGACAAACTGATTGGGACAAATTGTGCTGTGGGACTGTGTTTGTGTAGTGACGTTGTAGACGGAAAGTATTCAATGTTGTACGTAGATGTGGGTAGGAAATGCAATCTAAAAATATACTCAATGGCTTTATGTATGAATAATGGTGTGTCTAAATGAGATTTGTTATAGAAAATGTTATGGATGCTATCTGTTACTTTGGTTCGAGTTCTTAAAATTATAAATTCCTTATTATTGAAACAATAGACATAAATATTATATATAAGTATATGCTATAGTAAATTAAGAAACCTATCTATGAAAAGATATTTGCACAAACTATAATTTTATTGTTTCATAAATATAAAAAGCATATCCCATTTAGGGCCACCATTAAAATAATAATCCTAATAACTAAGGCCTTATAATATAAGAATTGGCGGCATAGTATATTACATATATACAGCTGTGTTTATTAGTGTATAAAATTATCCGTAAGGCACATAGGAGTCTGAAATACGACCGACACTGGATCATATGAAACAAGGAACACATAATGAATATAAAAACATTGAAAGCGTGATTTAAGTATAACACTAATTATACGTAGCGCCATCTCTTATCGTGTAGTTGAAGGTATGCGGATCATACCTTTTTCAATTACTTTGGTAACATTATGAATCACAAATTTACAATTTGAAAAACTATGCAAGTATTATTGTAGGAGTGTTATAAAGATATTTGAATTGAAGTGTAATGCAAATATTTTAAAGGTTTAGTAAGGCAACATTTATACGATAAAGTTGGTCGTTTTAAGAATGTGTTGTGGCGTATGAATTGTGTGTTGTATGGAAAATTTTGTTGCTATGATAAATTATTGAAGAAGTATATCGGTCCATACTTTCTTCACTAATAAACTGCCTTAATGCTGTACAAAATTATGTATATCTTGAATATTTATGTGAGCCACATAGTACAGTAAACTAGCTATTTATTAGCTTTGATTAGAAAATATTATGTGTACAAATATTGATACAGGACAAAGAAACCAGAGCGATATAAATCATTGTTATAAATTCCACAGAAATTGTACATGTTTATAACTTCATTGCGGCAGTAATTTTAAATGTTACTGTTATTTGTAATGTTGGGCAATGAACTACAATTGTTAATTTTGCCCTCACCCTGAAATTGCTAATACTTTCATGATTTGGTGTAAATATCTTAGATTCTCAATAATTTCATATACCTGAAAATAAGATCACATGTAGCAAAAATGAGGCGTGTTAAAATTATTTAACCAAAAACATTCAATTGATATGTTAGTTATGTATTGTAACTTATTTATTTAAATGTGTGTATATTATGTTCTCTAATAAATGTGATAATGTATAATTTCGCTATTCTAGTATTAAGTTTATTTAACGTGTTTGTCTCACTCATTCCTCGTGTTTTCGCCAAGTGAAATTTGTACAGCGGAAATATTTGTTTTTTTATGTAACTGGATATGCAATGCAGCTGATCGTATTATGAATTTTATTTATATGTCAGTCAGTAACTAGTAAATCAGTCAGTTATTAAATAAAACTAAACAATGAAATACATCAATATATCTGTCAAGAAAACGTTTTTATTCAACTATTGTTACCAACCATTCTATAAAAGTGTGCCAAAGATATATAACAAGAAATTTTAAAATTAATTAGCTGGGTGTTTCGTATATCTTCTGTTGTGTGCATTCCTTTACCCTTATTTGGTTTAATTAATCCCAGTATAATAACTTTTCCAAGATTATCCTAATGGAATTTTACGATTAAAGAAATTACGAACTTTACATCAATGTATTTTATAAGATTAAGGATTATTTATCATGCCACCACATTGGCACATTTACGAAACCGAGCAAAATACACTGAGTTTAAATTATTATCATATAATTCAATTATTATATAGTTAGGTATGTAAAATGTATGAACTGTATAATTTAAGTAAAAAATAGTATTTATTTCGTTTTGTAGCGCTAATGGTGGTAAGCTTAGCTTAGGTTGGTAATGTTACTGTAGGAACAAATGTAAGCATTTATTAATTATATTGATTAATATAACTATCAGAGTGTGTACAATTCATCCATTTACTCGAAATCATATACTTACTGACAACAACATATAAAATATTCAAAATAAATAGACGGTTGCCAGTAAGTATTTGATTAACACTTGTTGAATATTGTGTAAAACTGTTGAGCTATGTTGCAGAAATGTTTATATTTAGATCGTAATATCCTTGAATTGGGATCGTAAAGCAGAAAATTCCATCTTTAAATCACTACAGTAAATAAACTGTGAGCATGGTAAAAGTGTTCAAAAACTTAATTTGAAACGATTTTATCTAGTATTTAACAGTACCTATACATATATTTAGTGAATAATTATTTTATGGTTTCTCCTATAGTCTGATTTAACTGTACCTTGTTTGTTGTGGGATCAACAGTGACAAGGCATCTTATTTATTAAATTTTCTCTCATTTGCTTCCCATTATGTAAGATTAATATAACAACAATAATAGTTATGATATCTGTACTTATCTTATTCCTGTTAATTTTCTTTAATTATGACTAAAGAAGCTCAACTAATTTATATGCATATGACTATTGTTTTATTTCATTTTATTTTGGGTAAGCTTGTACCCAAAGTCTACTTTTCAAAATAAAAAGAAAAAACTAAAATTAAACTGTTATCTGTTGTGTAACATGTTTTTTTTTATATAAAGAGACACAGCGTGGGTTATAAAAACTAGTTAAATAATAATCAGGGGAGGATAGTAACACGGAGAAATAACAAAATTTATTTTTCGAAAATTTCACTAAACCAAAGTGCACAACCATGCTTATAAAATTAGAAATTGTCTTTTTACTGACAAAAGTACAGGAAAGATGAAAATCTATACAATTTAAGGAAGTAAAGGATATAAATTCTTTTTGTAAAATTGCTGCTTTGTAAGATTAAAAATGTCAGCAAATTGAACTATGTAGTTTGATCTGTATTTTTTATGGAAATAATGATCACTAGAACTTGTGATCTTTTCATATATTTGTAAGTTGCATGTTTTGTATGGCGATGTCGTTGCGTTTCCAGAGAAATGTAGATGTGAATGAAATTGGGCGTTTGAACATTACATGTTTATTATGAGTTATGTGTTTTATTCACCTCAGTTATAACTGCTATGAAATATATGAGAATTAATTAGTATAGTATAATATACAACTAAAGTATATTCTATACACGATACGGACTCCACTATCGAGGTCGAGGCTCTTTGTAAAAAGATTAACCTAGAACATAATGCTGTGGGAGACCCTCCAGTACAAACAGGCCTGCGCTGATCCTTACCAGCGGCTCTTCTCTTGTCGTCGTGTTTCGTAATTTTTTTGAAGTAAATGTTGTTGTGTAATAAAAATTATTTCAATTCGTGTTAGCATTTCATCCGGCGTACCTCGGCGCCGTACACATCGCTCGTAGGGACGGCGCGGCTCTGAGTAGTCACTCATATCACACTATAACTCATATCCCTATGCGTAAACGTGTTAACAAAATTATTTTTTTAATATTATTAACCCGACTTCATATTATTGTACAATTTATATAAAGGAAGTATTGATTATGTTCGTAATTTCCAGGAAATACGAAGACGAGCCGGACTTGTGAAGTTGCACTAAGAGCGGTCCCAGATACAAGCTAGTCAAGTGCACTCTGCGGTCACTGACAACTGTACTTGGTCTCGAATTTATTACATTTTGAGAGCAATCCATAAATTACGTTGCACGAATTTTGTTTTTTAAATTTGTTACCTCCCTCCTTTTGTGACGTCACGTAGACCGACCATTAAATATTCTAATCAATTTCAAAATAGAAGTGTTTCTTGTTACTAATCGCGTACGATGATTTTATTGGGTAATTGTAGCTCTAGGATTGTTTCATACAATTTAAGGCTAAGTTCATATGTAACGCGCGTTACCACGCGACAACATACGATCAAATTATAAGAGAATTCAGATAATGAGCGCAAACGCGCGTTGCGCGAATACTCATTAGTGCGGTAGAACTAAGAAAATGGACGTGGAAGAGCCTTTTATATTCTTCAATCGCGATAAATTCATTAATTAATATTAAAACGCGCGTTGTGATCGCCTGCGTCTAGAGATATTTTCTCTGAGCGCTGCGTTGGCGTGCGCTAACGTACGTTAACGTACGCGCTTATGATCAGTTGTTAAGTAAATGGTATGATATCCAAACGCGTGAAACGAAAACACGCACAAAATTATGCCATCTGAACATAGCCTAATAGTATTCACTACTTAGGGTAAGGATCACTTAAATGATCGAAGTTGTATTTGTTTTAAATTTTTTCTCGTGACGTCACAAAGTTTAAGACCATACCTCCTCTTGTCCCCAAAATTCAATCACCATCAGTCAGAATGTGTTATTTGTATCCCTAATCATCTATTCATTTATTTTTGTTTTGTTTACATAAAGCGGCCTTAATCTGGGACCGCACTTAAAATGTTACTTCATATTGTTAAATAAAAGTCAATTATTTCATTTTATCTTAATTTATTATTTTTCTTATTCACAAGTTGAGTTTGACATCCCAATACAACCTCGAACAATAATATTGTTATACAAATCCACAACACAATGTAACATAAGGAAATATTTTGGTAACGAAAAAGTTACGTAAATACAACAGACATTATGTTTAGGAATTTTGAATAAACTTTTCAAATCTATCACGAGACGCTAATACTTTAAACACAAAACTTTTTAAATGTAAGCCTATCTTTTAAAAATAATTTCCGACGGGATTATAAATAAAGAGTAAATAGAATCATTTCATAGAGAGGTCATATATCACAGCCATAAAGCTTGAATCATTATACAAGAGGTATTATGACAATAATTATATTGGACTCTATAAAATAAATATTCTTTATCTCTCGGGTATTTAAAGAACAATATTTTATTTAATATTTACTAATATATAATTTGCTAAACAATATTGTAGTGCATTTATCGATAAATGACGTTCCTATACATCTACTTGACAAGAAATAGGCATTGAAGGTCAGCAATAATGCGAGTATTTTATATTTATAAATGTATTTTGTATATCTATAATTCCTGTGAATTTATAATTGCACATTCCCTTTACATAATAATTACATTTTTGTATTCAATTATATGTGCTAAGATTCACTAATTATTTTATCACATCAATTAAGTTTTTATAGCTGTAAACAATGTTAGATATACCTAATGCAATAATTTAGTAATTTGCTACATGTTTTTTTTTTATGAAGATTCCTATGGAAAAATATAGTAAGCACCATACCTAAGACAGCAACATTTCAATTGATGTTATACAATAATAACATATTATTATAAGCATATATTATATATGTGGACGTTAACAAAATATACATTAAAAAATATATAAATATTTTTTCTAACATTCAACATAAAATTTACTAAAATTATTTTTAATGTTATCCATCATCTAGATGTTAGAGAGCATTAATATCAGTTGGAAAGCTGATTATTATTAAATTAAATAAAAAATGAAGAGAGCAACAAAGCACTTATGTTATTTTCCATACTTTAGTTTACTGCATTGATCTATTGAGCAGAACTAATTATAAATAAAAGACAGCATTTGATATTTTATTTTTTATCAAGCCATAAAATCACATTATCAGCCACATATTAATGGGGAAAATCGTATAAAACCTATAAGTAAATTGAGCAAAAATATTACGGGGATATGCCACAATGACTAACAGATTGTTCTTAAAATATATTTTTCTACCAATCATGTAACAGGGATAATTTAATGTTTAATGAAATAAACAAATTGTTGAAATATTTGTTGCATGCCGTTCTACAAAATGCATAACGATTTACGATTTAGATTTACTTTAACCATTTTAAATCTTGTAATGTGGTTAAAAAAGAAAGGATGGTAACTATTTCCCTTAATAAGTAACCTCTGAAAATGCACCTTTGAATATTTTCCTTCGTTCTAATATTGTGAAAATACTATTGAAGGACGAATTAATATGTTTCTTCCTATTTGTTTCTTTAATTATTTTTTCTACAGTTTGTGAAGAAAACCTGAAAATAGAAATACAATTAGTAGGTATATTAAATTGTTAATTAAAACTTTACAGCAATAAGGTTACTTATGAGCTCTGCTATAACTTTTACAACACCGAAATGGCCAGTAGTACAATTTGATAGGATTATGTGTCCATTGAAATCGGTACTTGTGCCGTATTCGACGAAGAAGCGCGATGGCGCTCAGAATAACGCTCGCGGGTGGCTAGCAGGCGAAGCATTAGTTTTACAGATTAGCGGAAAAATGCTACAAAAATACTGAGAAGACGCTCTATAAAGATGACATCATGAAGCCTCTGCTTATCTCGACTTACAAAAAAAATGGGACCACCTCTGTACCATGACCTACTTAACAAAAAAAGAATCTCACAATCCGTTCATAATTCGCGGAGTAATCGAAAAAAAACATACAGACGAATTGATAACCTCCTTCTTTTTAACTCAGTTAAAAACTACTATCTTGCATTCTTACCTCACAGCTTCATCACGGTGAGCACATAGTCCACCATGCGCTGGTCGTGAAGTATCTTGAGATGCTCAGCATTGGGCAGGGCCAGCGACTTGACAGGCTTCCCCTGGTTGAGCGTGGTGGTCCCGCGGCGCTTGGCCCAGCGCTGGCAGGCGGTGAGCGAGCGCAGGTTGACGGTGCCGTCGCCGTCGCCCGTCGCCAGCGTCGGGTAGCCGTCCAGCCACGTGCCCGGCTTGTACACCAGCCTGGAGGGTATTGTTGAGGGTTGTGAATATTGTACAACAAGATTAGGCAAAACGCAGAATGACAACGTTTATTAACATATTCTTCATTTATTTTTTTCATAAATAAAAATAAATAAGGAAAAATAATACTTAAGGAATTCAATATACAGCTACTACTACTAACTAATAACTAAGTTCAGATGACGGTGTGCGAGCTCGTTTTTCGCAAATACGATAAAAGTTACAACTTAAAAAAATTAAGTTATTTTTAGTGACGAATAACTTTGAAGATCTCTAGCAACACATTTTCACTTTTTTAGCCCCATAGTAATATTTATGTACTGTGGTTATAAGCACTCATGCGTTTCGTTCCGTTAGAGCTTAAATCAAGATATAGTAATTGTAACGGAATCGCTAACCTCTCGACGGTTGAAATGTTGTACCCATAGAGACAATGCAATTCGACGCCGGGCGCGCTGAAGTCCTGAGTGTACTTCTCAGTATCCTTACGCATCTCCCACGCATTTGGCACTTCCATGTCCCTGGAATAATAATTATGGTTAGTTCAAAAGTCCAAGGAGACATGGAGACAGCAGTTATGCAATAAGTTTTAAAGGTAAGGTGTTAAATGCTCCAAATCGTTATATTAAGGTAATGTAAGGTAGTGTAAAAGGTAAGGTAATATCACTAAAAGAGACTCAAAGATTAAGAAAAAGTAGTAGACATTATCTATGATAACCCTAGACCTAGGAGCAGTTTAAACGGGACACAGATTTGATACTAAAATCTGTATCCCGCTAAATATAGACTGTGTGAATAAACAAGTGTTGGCAATCAGCTTCCAAATCAAAACACAAGAAATCTGTACTATTATGAGATCATTCTTCAACCATGAAAACACTCACGTGAACAGCTTCTGCAGGTCGTTAATAGTGTAGTTGTACTTGTCGGTCTGCACCAGCACCTCCGAGGGCTTCCAGAAGAGCGGCGAGGGGATGAGCCACGCCAGCGACGGGCACGTGATCTGCTGCGTGCGCAGCGTGCTCTCGCTCAGCATCATCGAGCCCAGGTCGTCGCCTGTGCAACAAGGTATGAATACCTCTTATAACCGCGTTGATTAAAGCTGGCGAGTGTGACGTCACACAAATGCATTTTTATTGCCTGTTCAGCATTAGTAACAAAGCTGCATTTACAATGCGATGAGACTGCGAAAAAAAAATAGGATAGGACGGGAAGAAAATATTTTGTTCGTTGTTTATATAATTATATTGGCTTATAGGTAAAAGGTAAAATACGTCGATTGCCTAATGGGAGAGTTTAAACAAAAACTTCTACTATATTTGATTATACATACATGCAAGAATAACATCCCTCCCTCCTAACAATCCTCCGTGAAAAATAGTTGATAGAACCTTAATTCAGCCGTGTCACCACCACCCTTATAATCTCCTATGTAGCAACAGGTGAATAACTCATTTCTCAGGGGTAACAACGCATCTGGTGTCAACTGTCTATGGGTAAGCAGCAACTCCTTACAGTTAGGTGGATTGCACGCTCGTTTTCTACCTACATAAAAAAAAAAAAATGCATTCTTTCAATGCGTTGTATGCTTTTTAGTTAACTATTGCTGGCGTATCAACCTTTTTGTGTTATATCAGGCTCCATCGACATCTAAATAATTTCACCATAGGTGGTGAACATTGAAGATTACTTTTTAGTATTTTGATTTATTTTTATTCAGGATGACCAAAAAAATTTAAACAACATTCCACCAGTAAGAGTGTTAAGTAGACGGAAATATTTACATACTCGTATTTATATCTGACGTCAAATCTCCCTTGTATTTATTTTCTATATATCTACTATATCTTCTTATCTATTAGACATTAGAAAATAATAGATAAGTATTGTTTTTGTTTTACGCAATAAATTCTTGACAACAATATTATTTGTTATTATATTATACAATAATTAAATCCTTATACTTAGTCTTATAAATTCCTGCGTTGTTTGAGTATACTTGGCTTATTTCTATATAGTATGGTATTTTTTTCTCCTCAAAATATCCGATTATTAGTGAGATTTTTGCACAACTGACAGTAACATGCATGGTATAATAGATTTGCCTAGACCAGCATGTAAAATGTCTATTAAAATAGTTCTCTGCGCTCCTTGTTATAACAGCAAATATTTAATGATTAGGGTTTCGTATAATTACACAATTTTGTGTAATTACACAAAGTGTATGTCGTTTTCTGTTCAATATGTGCTAATGTGCTATTGCTCTGATCGGTTGAGTAGTTTAAGCGTGAAGGCGATAGAAAAACAAACTCACTTCGCATTTATAATGTTAAGATAAAATAGCCACGTTAGCTACGTCAATATTTTTGGTTCGTTTATTGTATGTATTCTAAATACGCATTCTGTGACCTGAAGAATAGCTAATTCAGCGTGTTTAGGTCACGAGTTCTTATTACTCTTGGACTTTGACCTATACCTTGTCTGTATTCTTGTTTAAAATCGCGAACAGTTGTCATTAAAAAATATATCGGTTTAAATGATAATATGTATTGACTAGCTGACCCGGCAAACGTTGTTCTGCTATATAAAGTATTAATATCTCTTATAGATTACCCAGGCCGCTATACTCCCACATCTGGTATCCCGATCTTCAAAATAAATTATAGCCTATATGTTGCCGAAGACTGATAGCTATATAACAAAACCAGTTTCATCAAAATCAGTTCAGTAGATTTTACGTGAAAGCCGCACAACAGACAGACAGACAAAAAAATTAAAATGTTTTTTTTTTGGCTTGTATGAAGACCTCTAGAAGTATTTTTTCTAGTTTTATTCAATGTACAGAATTGAACTCGTCTACAGTTTTATTATATGTATAGAAGTATCAAATGATCGATAGTTTGGATAGTTTGTTAGTAAAACTCGGGTAAGAATGTGGTAAATGGGTGGTAAAATTCGTATATCATTCTCTTGTAAGGTATCAGTGGCATCATCACAATCTTCCCTAAGGCCTACATGTATTTGTGTTTCGGATTTTTGTCCGCTCTGCCACTTTTCTCCTAATTCCGAGTACTTGTACCTTCCAAGTTCAATGAAATGCTAGTTGTTGTTATTGTGTTGTGTTTCTATTGTTTATTATAAAAAAGATTTTCTCGGAAATCTCATAAAGGGCAACAGAAAATAGTCGAAAATAATAAGTGCGTGTTTTTCTTTGAATTTGTCTTTACGGGACATTCGGTATGATGAAATCAAGGTAGACTTTAAGGGTATAGTTTACATCCATAAGCATTTGGACAATATGTTTAGAAGTTATTAGAAGAATACCTAGATTATTGTAGGTCAACTACAAAAATAAAGAGCTTAGTGGTACAACTATTTTCTCATTCAGTGTAGCGTGTAAGAAAACTTATACGGGAAAACTTAGACGCAATCCCACATAGCTGGGATCGGGTTTTCCGCGAAGCGAAGCGAAACGAAACGAACTTAACGAAGTAATCCCTTGCTCGTAGCTTTTTATTTCTTTGGCAAATGTTCAAAAATATAATAATTATTAAAATGAACGTAATTTATTGTCGCACAGCAGACATAGATGCATAAAGAAATAAACCATTAATGAAAACCAACTTGAAATATATTGTCTTCGTTTCATATTATTTTTGAATGTGTTGTTAGGCTTGCTTTCAAATATATTAGACCGACATGAGGCCTTTCCAATAAAAAATAATTATCACAAGCGATTTGCAATGTGCTAAGATATCAGGTTTATGCACAAAAACCGTTCAATTGAGAACTTACTTTCTTTCGGTTTTTCAGGAGTCTCAGGCTCTATGTAGCGCGGGATCTTAATACAGTAGACTCAGATTTTGAGCGGTTTTGTAGACAGTAACAGACTGTGTCCGATATCAATTATCCATAATAAATATGTATTAGGTACTTGTAGATAAATTATATTTCTTATTATATTTATTTGCTATGTTTAAACAACATAAATTAAATGCTATTCGTTGGCAAGAGTACCACTTGACAATTACCGATATAGCTAATTCGTTCAAAATTCGTTAAAACGTTCGTAATCTTTCAAATAAGGTTTTCCGGAAGGGAACTTTTCGAAATCTGGTACAGAAAAATCGGACAATCTAAGACAAATCACACATATCAAATGAAAATGATATATGTACAATAGTACATTGTACATATAATACAAGTATGATGTGCAATAAGTATGTAGCCAACGCAAGCGGACTAGCAACCGCACCGAGCTGTAAATAATATTCAAAGTTTTCTTCATAGTCGGACATATTAATCATGTTTTTATGATGAAACATGTACATCTAAACAATGTTTTCATTTGACGCTTTGCTTAACAATTACCTTCGCAAAGTTCTACTCTAAAGGTCACTGATCGATGCGATAGAAAAATAGACATGACATTCAAAGGCGCTTGACGTGAACCGACATACCACACCCATCTACTTTATATCAGTGACGATACTCATTGCTCAGATTTGGAGGGTGTGGCTAGACATGCCTATACTCATATCCACGCAGCCTAGTCCTCAATGACTCACTTCAGACAGTACTCTCAGTTTTATTTGCAGTCTATCTGTGGGTATTAGTGAACACTTCATATCAGATGATATGCCGTCAGAAAAGAAGCCACTTATAATAGCCACAAAACGTCGCTACTAAACAACTACATTTGTCATATTTCCTCCTAAAGAATTCCCGGAGTGCTGTGCTGAAACGGGGTTCCTTAAAAAGCTACATACAAAGACACTGGATTGCTTGGTGTTAAAATATCCATAGTCCACAGTGGCAGCTTGCCATCAGGTGCCCAGTCCGGTACAGTCTCATTTAGTAATTATAAATATATGGACTTGATCGTCGACGTCATTAGACTTTCTCGTTACCTGTAGGTACTATCGACAACCAACACAACCAAAACACACATATTGGTTGCCGTCCCTAACCAATTGAGTCCTCCTTAACTTGCAAGTGGATTTCGCTCCACACTATGAAGCTTAAGCCTAAGTCGTACAAATAAAGTGGAGGTGTTTTGCGACAGTCAGGAGTAAAACCTTCCTATGTGTGAGTGAATGAGGCTGAATATAAAATTCAATGTCATATCATTGTCATAGCCAAGTACTCATGATTTTCATTTACTGCAGATGAATTTAGATTTATGAAGATATGAGAAAAAACTTCATAAAAGAATCCTATTCGGTTTGTGAGCATTTTGAAGCAAAAAATAAATAATAGACTGTTAACGTTCCACGTCGATTGGAAACTTCAAATGGCGGTAAAAAATCTTATCGATGCTAATGAAATGATGAGCAGTCATTTTACGTACTACGTAGTATATTACATTGTTATAATGCTTTTGACCGACATCAAAAAGTAGGAGGTCCTCAAGTCAAGATCTTCGCGTCTTATGAATTTTGATGACAACATTATATTAGGTAGGTTCACCTCGAGAGTGGTCCCATATAAATTTGATAGATACATAGAATATAATTCAATTTTAAATGTTGCCAGTCCTTACGGGTCCGTATCCAAAGGATGCTAACGGGGCCCTATTTGTAAGACTCCTCTCTCCATCATAATAGTCAAGATATTGTTGTGAGTATTCCCAATGGCTAAAGGGAATGACTGAGGTAAGGTTAAGAAAGATTGAAGGGTTTTCGTTTCAAACCTTTAACACTGCGTCGTGCGATTTTGTTTATTTACAACCTTTTGGCCAATTTCCAGCTGTAGACTTATAGATTATTATTATACACTAGCCCGCGGCTCCGCCCGCTACCCCTATATTTAAGGGTTGAATTTTTATGGCCTAAAACCTGGCCGGGGGTCTTCTCG
>DWNR01001613.1:0-14668 GCA_018250455.1 Polygonus leo | reverse complement strand
ACCCTGAGGTACTGATGTTCATGGGTGGCAGTGAGCACTTATCATCAGGTGGACTGCATTCTGTTTTACACAAAAAAATACATTGCTACATTACTACATAAAATTTAATTTTAGAGAAGCGTGGTTGCCGGCTATATTTATACACGAGGCGAATATCTTAGTCCTTAGATATTCGCCTCGCATTATAACAACGCATCTGTGATCAATCTTAGGTATGATTTAATTGTGCTTGGGCATGATTACCCTGAGGTACTGATGTTCATGGGTGGCAGTGAGCACTTATCATCAGGTGGACTGCATTCTGTTTTACACAAAAAATACATTGCTACATTACTACATAAAATTTTGAGGTGGTAAAACTATTATAATTCGAGTCGTGTCAGCAGTATCTACACTATGTATACAGTACAGTAATGTGTAAATCTTTTATTTATAAACTCTAAATCAAACCAAATCCATAACATTCAAAACATAAGTAATATGACTAAAAATAATTAATAATATAAATATGTCACCTTATAATCTTGTAATATGTATTACGTAAATAAATAGCAAGAATACCATGTTTAGTTACACAATTAATAATGAAATGAACATGAAATTATTTGTAATTAATTCATACTTCTTAGCCCTATACTGAAAGGTAAATTAAAATGCCAAAGTCCAACGAGCTACGCCCACATTTCATATCACCTCCACATGTCACTTTAAATGTATACATTTAAGGCCGCAATTACACTGGCGTTTTTCCAGCGTTTCCCCATCGACAAAATTACTCTGACTTTCGCGCACCTCCTTTATGCGACGCATACATCGCTTAAGCCGCTATACGAATTGCGTTTTTGCGCGTGCATGCGACTTTGTACCTGCGCAGACATCGGCAGATCGCTGACCTTTGGAAATCGTTTGAAAAACGCTAGTAGAATAGCGATCCTATATCTATTTAAAAAACAAACGAAGCTCGCGTCTTAAAAGCGCAGCTATACCGTCGCGGACACCCAACGTTGTCGCTGAGCCAAACAAAGTATGAGAAATGCGGTCGTTAGTAAATCGCTGTAATATCGTCAGTGAGTTCATAGCCTTAAATTAAAACACGCGTAACACTTTTAATTGCAGCGAAATCAACTTCCTTTTGTGCAATGGAAAATTGTTTTATAATAAACCACGCCGCCTCTTTGAACGTTGAAAGTATTAATTAAAATGCATGCGTCGCTAATAAACTGAGTGAAAAAATATAATGTATGCGCATTTGTAATTTTATAAAGTGATTTTTTCTTACCGAGATATGAAACACAATGAACAATGCAATATATGCGAACAGACGAACGTCCATTTTGCGTGATATTATACAGCTTACTAACAATTAAATAACCGTATGGTCATAGATGATACATTATCTCACTATATTTATCTATATTCAATATTAGAGTAATCTGTTTTGTCAGACCATTTTAAACATATTGACATAATACGGAGTATTACCGAGATGATATAATACTTAAACGTGAATAATATTCTATTCGCTTATTTTCCTTATACCTACATGCTTATGTTCTTGCGCCAACAAAAGGGACAATTCTAAATTTTGCTATCTACTACCTAGGATAGTACTAGATTCGTATAGTACGACATACGGGACAAAGGGACGGTGCCACCGTCTCTCTCAAAATCCTCTGTGAAGCAATAATCATTGGATTTAGAAGGGCACGGTTGCATGAACATCTTAGTCTTTAAGGGTAACAACACATCTGTGGTCAACCTATGATACGATTCAATCATACTTAGGGTTGATTAAGTTTACGTTCAGTTAAACTGCTTTCTCGTTAACTACCCGTATATTATATTATCTTTAATGCAGTAACAAAACACAGGAAGTGTTTGCACTTAGATTTGACTGTAGGTAAAAAATATTAAAAAATTGTATGCCTATGTTTTATTCTGATGTATTAGCTATATTATTGTAAAGTTTCATTAAAATCCATTCAGTAGTTTTTAAGTGGAAGAGTAACAAACGTCCATACTTACAAAATTTCGCGTTTCTAATATTAGTAGGATAGTGTATAACATTCAATAATTGAAATAATATTTGAAAAAAGATTATTAAGACTTATGTCGGAATGCTTTATGATGTAAATACGTACATCATTATAACGCTTTATTGTCCCACTGCTGGGTACGGGATTCCTCTCATCATAAAAACGATTTTACGCCATAGTCCAACAAGCTAGCCAAGTACAAAATAGGTGACTTCACACGCTTGTAGGTTTCCTTGCGATGTTTTCCTTCAAATGCACCTGATAAATATTTTTTTTAATATCCCTATAATTTGCAAAGATTTACGAGCATTTTTTAAATTCAAACCTGTTCGCACTACGTGGAACGTCGGATTCAACCATTAAAAACTACTTTTATCGTATAAAGGTAGCAAACGAGCCCACCTGATGGTAAGTGGTCACTGCCGCCCATGAACATTAGTAATCATCCTAGGTACAATTAAATCATACCTAAGTGATCGCAGATGCGACCCCTGAGGACTAAGATGTTCCTCTCGTTCGTAAGTATAGCCGGCACGCTTGTGCAAACCGAAAAACAAAAATTCCTTCATGGAGGATTATGAGTGTGACAGTTGTACCTCCGCGGTCGAACAACCCCAGTTGTACCACCTGACAACTAGTCTATCACTGCCTGAATACGTATATAAATAAAAACGTCTATTTAAATTATTCAGTAAAAGAGAACCAAATATTCAAGTGTCGTATAATGCTTGCCACACAATCATTTCAATAGCCCTTTATACGAGAACTGTTAAAATGAATCATTCCCCGCTGAATGCATTGTAATTTATACACTACACTTAATTTGAATTCGTTTCATAAATTATGTATTAGATCAAAGAAGCTATACCTACTATAAATAGCTGTCAATTGTTTATGGGTGGCTGTGGTTCCACCGTTACTATTACTTATATCTACTGGGCTGTGTTAAAAAAATATTTAAAGTCAATTTTATTATTGCAGTCTACCAGATGGTAAGTGGTCACTACCGCCCAGTATATAAGTGTATAATCTATGCTACCGCCCATTGACATTAATGAGGAGCTGGCAAACAAAACGTCGTACTTGCAAAATTTCACAAACACGTTTTTTTGTGAAATTGTGTTCATCTACTACCTCTTCATCTATTACAAAAGAAACAAAAAATATAAAGTTTCTACAAATAGTTTAAAAATGGAGTAGAAGTTGACGATTTGTAAAAATTGCCAAATAAAAATACCGTTTCAAAAATATTTTTAAAATATCTATCAAAACTATGCAAGTTATATGATTTTTCAACATAATAATAACATACACACAGGAAAAGATATTGAAATTTATCATTTTATGTAAATTATACAATAGATATATCATCGGTTTTAATAGGGAAATTTAGTCAATTTCATTCAAAATGTCGATTGATTTCAATCAAAACGGGTTAACTGCGAATTTGTATTGTCTATATCTAATTTAATTTTGGGTTTAGAAATTTGAAAATATCGTATGTTGAATAAAGATTTAACAGTCTAATTGAGATTGAGAGAGGTTGACTATAGATGCGTTACTACCACTGAAGGCTAAGATGTTAAAACTCAAATTTACTCAAAATAAATAAATAACAATATGCGATTTGACAAATATTTTTAAACCAAAGAAATCGTGAAATTTGATCATATTAAACCTAACAATGTATCCTACTAACGAGAAATAGTAATTAGAAAGAAGGTAGGTATATTTTTAAATTACAATAAAGTACGAGCAGGCTGCGAACCGTAGTACTATTCTCTTTAAAAATTTATCGCAAAACTAAAAGAATATTCACTTAACAACTTCTATATGCAAACATTTTCCAGTAAAATCAACCTCTATTGTTCTCGAAAGATAAACCGTCTCTTGAGATTTTTTCAGCGCTTAAGTCGCACGATTGAACTGGTACTTCCTTTGAATTATATCGTTTTATAAATTTTTCGTTCGTTAAGCCGAGCAATCGCAATAATTCTCTTCAAACATAAAGGAATACTTTCATCCAGTTACAAATTCATTATTTGATTTCATCTCGTTTCAATGGGGGATGTAAACAAATGTCTTGTTATTCTTCGTAACAAAGAGAATTACTACATACTTGCTTTGTTTGACATTTAACTGAACCGTTGTGTTTCTGTTAGGACGATCGCTGCGGGCTATTCACAGGAGACATGGCGATATTTTGACAGTTATATAGGTATGGAGGCCGAAAGTTGTACGCATGCGAAGCCAGTAAGTAATAAATTATTACCTATGGACCCTTTCCTGTTCAGCTCGGAGGTATCGGACGTTAATGTATCGACGGCGGGACGCTGCCCCGGTTTACATAACTAAACCACTTCCTCGCTATGCCCGGAACAATTCGTTCAAACCGAACGCGCAAGTTGAAATGTATTGCTCTCGAGAGGTCTCACTGAATTGGATACACCGAACACTAAATCTTTCCTCGGCAGTGTGTCTTATCTTTTTGTCTAGCTAATTCGAAAAGTTGTGCTGCTTCATAAAATAAGTATCTAAATGCCTGGGGATTTAAAAAAAGAAATTGGATATTTATTCCTTTGACGTCACACGTTTCCATAAAACTGATAAGATTTCTTATAATATAAATATTGCCGATTAATAACTTCGAAAACGTGTTCGGAAGTTCGGAGTTCGAAATTAACACCATCGACAAGGAAGCGAACATCTTAGTCCTTAACGATATCGACGCAGCAGTGATCAATCTCAAGTACGATTCAATCGTATTTGGGATTAATAAAACATCAACGGGGTAAAAAATAAAAATGCAAAAAATCACTTCTTCACTTCTACACGCTTCTTGACCTTTCCCTTGATTATTTAGGTCTTTTTTATTCTTAACTAGCTGTGCCCGCGACTACGCCCGCGTGGAAATCGGTCTGGGTCGGTTGTATAATATAATTCGAAAAATTGGCCTAAGTTACTCCGTATTACATCAGCTATCTGCCAGTGAAAGTCCCGTCAAAATCGGTCTAGCCGTTCCAGAGATTAGTCGGAACAAACAGACAAACAAAAATTATAGAAAATGTTATTTAGGTATATGTATCACGTACACACACATGCATTTAGTAAAAAGTGGTTATTTTTATATCACAAACAGACACTCCAATTTTATTTACCTATTTGTATAAATTTGACAAATGGTTAAATTAATTATTTGAATAAATGTACTTAAACCTACTTAAATTTATTTTATTATCAGATATCCAATTAGGATTTTGAAATTGCGTTTCTGTAAGTGTAAGATACTGACGTACTTGAAGGAAAGCACGCAAAAAAGTGGATAATAAACATAAAAACTCAGGCTGCATACGCACTCGTAACATGAATACGTCCCCACGACTACACTACATTCATGCTATGTACGCATGTTACAAGAATCATACCACATTCATACAGTAGAATTATATGTTCATGTTCGTTCGCATAGTATACATCGTATACATCAGTGCTGTAACTTTGGCGGGGAAACAATTTAACACAAGGTAAGGTGCGGTTTGCTAGTAAGGGAAATAAAGAAAGGGTTTGGGGGTTTTCTTTTTATTCCACAGTATATTCGCACAAAATAGTTGTATTCTTATTTAAAGCTTATTTTATTATGTTTTGACTTACATACAGCATATAGTTCTTAAATATACATTTACTTTTTTATCGTCTTAAGGTAGGAAATAAGCATGCAGTCCACCTGATGGTAAGTGATTGTCCCCGAGTACGATTAAATCGTACTTGAGGTTGACCACAGATGCTTTACTACCTAAGAGGACTAAGATGTTCGCCTCGCGTTTAATTATAGCCGACAACCACACCTCTCCAAACTGAAAAACTATAAATTGCTTCACGGAGAATTATGAAAGTGTTGTGGTACCTCCCTGGTCGAACTACGTGAGTTCTACCACCTGGCGAAACATATTCATCGATTTATCGTCTCATCTTTTGTTATACATACGACACATGTTATTTTCATCATATAAATACATAACGTTGTAGTAGAATAATACGACCTTATTCTAATCGTTGTCAAACAACTTCAAAATATTAGAACGAACTAGCGTCGCGGGAATACGAATGAATAATTCTGGAGCTCCTCTTTTGTCACTTCACACAAAACCGCCCTTCAGCGAGCGCTCATAACGAGACTCTGGATAACAAAATATTTTTTCATACAAATCTCCGTGATAAATATGTCATTCAATTTCAGAAATAAGAATGAGTCAACGCGGCGAGTCAACAATGCGGAACAAGCGAAACGTCCCAATCTATACCTATACAATAAAACACCTATACAAAAAAATGTTAATGGACGATGTCTGTGCTTTAAAGATATTTAAGAAAAATGAATGTGGGGTCTTGAAATAAGCAATAGAAACAAAAACAACTATTTTTAGAGTTGTTTGTCTGTTTATCTGTATTTGTACGCGCATCACGCCAAAATTACTGCTTGGAATTAGATGCAGTTTTCACCGTTGTATTGCTTATAATAATTTAAAATCTAATGTATCGTATGCCTTATCTTGATACACTGCCAAGAAGTCTAATTATTATAAAAATAGTATCGCACTGCATGCGAAGCCGCGGGCGAAAGCGAGTAATAAATAAGGTAAAATGGATCGTTGACCCGATTTTCAATATGGCTGCTCGCTAACGGGATATTAAATGTGTGAAGGATTTTATAAGATCTATTCGTGTGTAAATCGCAAATATTGGGAGTTCATCCATTGTTACCGAGACTAGTGGTCGGCACAAAGCGGCTTTAAATTTCATTGACCCCTCCGATGGGACGAGTGTCTGACTTAAATCATTCAATTTTTAATCCAGTAATACAATTGACAAAATGTGACCTGAGCGCAAAAAGGTTTAAATATATTGGATATGTGCCACGACCATATATTTCAATGTCTTTGTCTCAGTTGTTTCTGTTTTCGGAAAATTTAACAAGATGTTTTTGTAGTGACGTGGGAACACATGTTTCAGCAATTTTATAATATTTACACCTTAAAAATTTACTTCACCTAGTATCGTGGTATTTGTTAGAACGACACAATTCTCAAGACATCCAATACATCACAAGACTAACCATCCAATGTATGTTCATAATTTTCCAAAACTTAGCTTCATGATCATCATAAACATCCTCCACCATTAAAACCAACAATACAATTAATTTATAATACGCAAATAAATACAAATATAGACCCTGGCTTTGTACCTTTTAACCCTGAAGCCTGAATGCCGGGGATAAAAGGCTTAACTGTGCCGACTAATGGCGTAAGTGTCAGTAATTGCTGTATCAAGCATGCATGACACTTGGCGCCGTGCCAGTACAGCTGACAGTTGATTTTGATCAAAAGCTCAATACTAATCGACGTCAATCGAAGCTTAAATAATAAATTTCAAAAATCCACGTCCATAATTTAAAAGCGAATCCGAGCATTAATGGCCCGCTCAAGTTAAATGTCATTTTGAAAATATTTGCAAAGTGCGTTCTGTAACGAAAATAATGATACGTTTTTTACTTGAAATGCTTTTATAGGCCATGCTCTAAAATAATTACGGCGTAATAAACGGAGACTAAGATATACTTAAGTAAAGAAAATTCACGCATACTACTACATTTCTATTACTTTTACTAGGGGAGTCGTTTAGTTCGACCGGTAGGTATCACTACCACCCTCATAATCCTCATAATCTTCGGTTTGAAGAGGCTTGGTTGCCAGCTATACTTATACACAAGGCGAACATCTTAGCCCACAGGGGTAGCAACGCATGTGTAATTGAATCGTACCAGAGACGACGTACTCCCTGGAAATTCTTGTTTTTATTCATCCTACTGCTATGTATGGTGGGTATACAATACAGTTTTATATTTACTAATTAAAAATACCTTCGTCTGAACCTACAAATCGCTTACGATAGACATAATTAAGCCTATCATATTGTGCTCAATAGAGCACATGTGGGCAAATTGAAGAATAGTTCGACACACCCACATTGACAACAACAGAAGTTGGACACCCGTCGGTGTGAATACTGCTAACAGAAGTGCACTCTATTTCGGCGAGTAATGATGAACAACAACTATCATGCTTATACCACTCTACCAAGAGTAAATGACTCAAAAAAGTTGTATTGATATCGAACTTGACTAATATTTTAAATATTTAATATTTCAAACAAACGAACATTCTATTATAGTACATATGTTAGCGGTCCTGGCAAACATTTTTCTGCCAAGAATGTTAAACTTCCAATGAAATAAAATCGATTGAAATTGAATCGAGGTTTTAATTACCCTATCTCTCAAGTTGGACCAAATTAATGTACAAAATGTCATTAAATTCGTGATTTTGGAGTTTCTTCCGAGCATACATACGAGATTTTTATTTATAAAGACGAGCTGACCCAGCAAACTTCGGTTAGGGGTGTATGTATTGTAAAGCCAAATCAAAAAAAAATTGCCCGAAAAATAAAACACAAAGTTTTTGATGATCCTTATCTATCGGATCGAATTGAGAATTTAAACCAATGTTGAATCAACTTAATGTCACACAAAAAAATCATAAAAGTCGGCGTCTAGGACGAGTTCAATGACTAACACACGCACACAAGAAATATATATAATAGATTATTATATCGTATCGATATATTATTGACTACAACTCCGCTGCAGAAATACAATATAGGTATATCTCAGTTACCACAAGAATCCCGAAAGCATTTCAACATATAATTATGTAGGGATTTGCAATTTTATTTAGAAACTACGACGAATTCAGCCATTCGTTTCGAAATATGAAAACGAGATCTGGTAATCCGCTTCTTATCCTATAAGACGTTCGTAATAAATTTATAGCGTGGTATTTTGGAAAAGCAGTAGAAAAACGGAGAGTTAGTTGAACTCCATACGTCCTTTTAGGGTTCTGTAAAGATTTTTTTTTATATATCTAAACCTAGCGATATGGCAGACGGGCTACCTTATGGTAAGTAGTCACCGTCGCCTATGGACATTTGCAGCACCAGAGGGACCGCCAATGCATCGCCATACATGAGTTCTACCACCTGACACTTGATTGTCTAGTACTTGATTGCTATAAACAGGGAACGTATCATTCGGTCTGGTCATTTCATCGTCTAAATAACCATGCAAGGTTAGTGTAGATTTTTATTACCAACTACAATAATATACCCGCACAGTGGTGCTCCGAGAACCTGCAGTCTATTTCTAGTGCGACATCGGCCAACTTGGTATCCGCGGCATTCGCGCAAATTTTTCTAAATAATGTCTTATTTTTTTTCAGTCAATAATTTTTACTTAATGATGTGTAAATTTTTTTCACGAGATGGGTGTGTATGTAAAACATTTATAATTGCATTGTAAGCACTGCATACTTACTAATATTATTATTATTACGAAATGAGTAATAATAACAACACTTTCTAACATCACACTAGAATTCCGTGTCGTGAGTGCTATGGACACAGAAAAGACGAACACAGAAACCCAGAAAGAAAACCGAATTCATCATTCAAATGTTCTGTTTGGCCCGGAATTGAAACCGGGAGTCTGCGCGTCAAACATCGAACGGTGACCACTACCCCAAGCATGTCAAACACGGTCGGAGTTTGTTTGTTTGTTACAGTTATTTTTTTCTTATTATATAAAGGTAGCAAAGGAGCATGTAGTCCACCTGATGGTATGTGCTCACTGCCGCACATGGGCTTCAGTAGACATTTCCAAGTACGATTGAATCATACCTGAATTTGATCCCAGATGCGTTGCTACCCCTGAGGACTAAGATGTTCGCCTCGTGTATAAGTATAGTTTCCATTACTTTAACCAGTGAAATAGTATATCTAAATTAGAAGTATTGGAAATTCTCAGAAGCTGATTAATCACGCTTTAACTAATCAACATATCATCATGAAATGTACACGTAAATTCGAGATAGATAACAAAATTAGATTAGAGGCACGAAAAGAGCTTTTCCAAAGCCGGCGAGGCATTGGCGGTCCCCCTGGTGCTGCAAATGTCCATAGGCGACGGTGACTACTTACCATCAGGTAGCCAGTCTGCCTTAACGCTAGGTTTAGATATAAAAATATGTATAAATTATAAACAGACGTTGCGTTATTGAAAGCCTGTTTTTAAATGATGTACTTATAATTAGTCGGTTTCGTTATCTAATCGTTCAATTGATCATAACATTGTGTTAGCACAGGATTGTCATATTATATATCAGTAGATGAGATGAGATTTTGAATCTAACTAATTTTGTGGTGGTAAATATCACAAATTATCAAAAATTAAAACTTAAATAGAACTTGTATGCACCCCAGCTTTTCACACGGTATTAGACAATTTTGACATATATTCCAAATTTTCAAAAAACATTCCTTTCCCTCGGGAATAGATTCCTGGTGTTTTTATTTTTCCCTCTAACAATACCGTACACATTTATAATGACTTGAATAATTCAGAAGTTAGGGTATCAAATGAATAAGCTAACACGTATGCTATAGATTTTTTTTAATAGTTAGGAAATTCCATGAAATGCCAAATGTCAGATTACTGGAATACTTAGGTGTATATCTAAAGCATTTTTATTGAAACGAATATATGTACATCGCCTGTACACATACATTATATGTACTCTTTAGTATGGAATGTACTAAAGAGTGGGCGGATACCCTTAGATTGGCGGTTACTTCGATACAATGTAAAAATGCTTTTTTTATTGTGTAAAGGTAGCAAACGAGCATGCAGTTCACCTGATGGTAAGTGGTCACTGCCACCCATGGACATCAGTAATCATCTTCAAGTACGATTGAGTCATACTTAGTTTAATCACAGATGCGTTGCTACCCCTGAGGACTAAGATGTTCGCCTCGCGTATAAGTATAGCCGGCAACCACGCCACTCCATACCGAAACACAATAAATTGCTTCACGGAGGATTATGAGGGTGTCGGTGGTACCTCCCCGGTCGAACTACATGAGTTCTACCACCTGCTAATTTTGACTCACATCAATCACACTTATAAACCGACCATCCTATCCTAACTATCAAAATTCGTCACAAACGATGTATTTGTGACCAATTTTGAATCAACAAACTTTAATACAGCAATAGTACAGAAAGTCAAGTAGTTAAGAATCGGATTTCCCACGCTGGTGAACGGGTTCGAACATTTAATAAGCATGTACCATTGATTCTTCAAAAAATACGTGCGCATTGAAATTAAAATATCACTTGCTTTCGGTTCAATGTAAATATCTTGAATAAACCTACACATCTACCGAATTAAGATTTTTTTATCGAATGGTAAGCAAACGAGTAGGCAGTCCACCTGATGGTAAGTGGTCGCTGCCGCTGGTAAGTGCTGCACAATAATGCACATTAGTAATCAATCCCAAATAAGATTTAATCGTATCACGGTTGACCAAAGATGCGTTGCAAACCCTGAGGCCTAAGATGTCTGCCCCATTCGTACGTATAGCCGGCAACCACGCCTCTCCTAACCCAAACGTAAGTATTTCTTCACGGAGTTCTCCCACACGTCAAAAGATGTGACATTAAGATTCTTAAGGGTATGTGAAAGCTACTAACCCAACCTGAGGAACCCCGTGCCCAGCAGTGGGACAATAATGGCATGAAATGATGATGATGATGATGAACCTATAATAATTCCTAACTGCATAGGATAACGTATTAACGTGCTTATGGGGCTGCCACGTTATTGTAGTGCATCAGGGAAGCGCGCTTAGATGATTTCTATGCAATTTTACGCAAGAGAACCGCATCTCTGATGCAACGCGTGAATGGCAGCACCAATGGACTCTTAAGCGTCGTTAGTGCTAAACTAAACAGCCCTATAATGTGTCATTGGAACTCGTTGCACATCACTTCTGTAAGAATGACGCACAGAAAATGATGTAATTATATGTTGTTCTTTTGTTTGTTAAAACGCTCATATTTTACTAACATACTTTTTAAGTTTAATTACTAACAAATTATGGACTATGTCTGAAATAAATGATGATTATTATTATTAATAAAACCGAATCGGACTAATTAATAGAACACCTTATAATAACTTAAGGGCAGTATTAATAAAATTAACTTAAGATTGAGATCAATCTTGGGTGTGGCTTTGAGTCTATTATCTAGTACTTAGTCTGAACTCAAGACCTATCTCAATCTTGAGCTTACTTTTTTTAATACGGTCCTAGGTGTAAGTTATGTCTTTGTATAGTTATATCTAAGGATTGACACAGATACTCACATAGATACTTTGATTGACTGTATTGGATATTGGATCAAATATCAGACTAGTAGGTATAAGTCTGATTGAAAAACAGTTTTATCGGAATAAATACAGATCGAGACATGACAAAAAAGGTGACCACCCACTGGTAACCTTTAGCGATATTTGAAATTGAAGTTCGATATTGCAATACCGTTTATGCAGTACTATTTGATATCACCCTCGTCATGATTTTATGAGACATTTTAAATTGTTTGCCTATTCATTAAGATGCATTAAATTGAATGTGAAATAGTAGTAATATTAATAAAGGGATTTATTGTTATAAAATTGTAGGTCAATGTTGATAAGTATAAGTCATATACATCAATAGGTCTGCTATTATTGTAAATTGTACTCTGGGCGAATATTATTTTATCGTATAACGTTTGTTTTCTGCAATCAAGCGAGCACTCCGCCTGATAATAAATAGTCATGGGCGTCTTTAGCCATTTGTATATGCACTTTAAATAAGATTGAATCGTACCCGAGGTTTACCACGGATGTTGATGGTAAGATGTAGATAAATCTAGAAATATGACGTCACGTTACTAATATTTACAGCTGGTAGCAAATGAATAACAATTTCATACCTTAGAAAATACAATTTCATACCTTCTAAAGTGTTTCTTGAAAATGAAATTGTTACTTCATGTCTAAATTTGACCGGCTCTTCTGGCTGAAACACAAGTTACTTTAAATAAACTGCTGCAGGCGGATGGATGTAGCGAATTGGGTTTACTGAAGCGAATATATTCCAAGACTAAAGGAAACCAACTATCATAGTTGATTTCCTTTAGGCGTTATTCGAAATTCAGGTCTAATTTCACAGTGCGCTTCAGGCAGTACTATTTCTAAACTGCCCTCTAGAAATGTAAAAAACATTTATATTTCATGTTTATTTTGTAAAAGCAATTAAGTATCCAATAAATCTGCAGATAAATGTCCAATGCCTGTTGCTTTCGAATGCATTGATAAATTTCAGGGGGGGTCATGTCCTTTTAAGTGTGACCAGGAACCTTACCTTTTTGACCGAAACGCAAATCGCTTATAAAAATCTAGTGCACGGTGAAAATTAACAAACCTACAAGGATTTATTAAAACGCATATAGAACAAAACTAAATGTTACCTTTAGGCGTTAGCTGTATTCGAATTTCAGACTGAATTTCACAATACGGTTCGGGCAATACTATTTCAAAACTGCCCACTAGGAATGTTTTAATCCATCCAGTTCCATTGTAAAAGTTGCTACACGGTAAATATTTTGGGTGAATTTGGGAAACACTTCGTTCGTCGGTGTAGGCGCTGGCAGATTTCCCGCGGGACGCGCGGCGTAGCGTTGCACCTTCGGGGAGTTTATGTGCCGTTACTGGCGCTAAAACTTTAGGAAGTTAGTTGGTACATTTGGTACTCTTGTTTTCGTAGTTAAAGCAGCAAACGAGCATATCATTAACCTGATGGTACAATCCTAGTGTCAAATATTATATGCGTGACAAATCTACGTTAGAACTAGATAATATTAGTCCAATTCCGAACTAATGACACATGCGTTGCTACTTGTGGGTTGAGACGGTCACTATAGGATATTATGATCAGCCATCGTCTTTTTCTGACTAAAACACCAATTGCCTATAAATATAGGCAATTAGTTGAGCATAAAACGCTATTGCTGAAATTGCATTATTACGGGATTCAGGGAAAATCATTAAAACTATTAGATTCATATTTAGAAAATAGGATACAAAAAGTCCAGGTTAATGGAATTAATTCAACTGGTGCTAGTCTTAGAATAGGTGTACCCCAAGGCTCAATCTTAGGCCCATTTCTTTTTTTAATTTACATCAATGATTTTCCAAATGTGGTAAAAGACTTGTCCGAGGTAGTTTTATTTGCTGACGACACTTCCCTCATATTTAAAGTAAAACGCGGAAGTCAAATGACAAATAATTTAAATAAAACACTAAACCTAGTTCAGAACTGGTTTAATTCAAATAATCTACTTCTAAACCCTAACAAAACAAAGTGCATTAAATTTGTTCTACCCAATGTAAGAAGTGTGAGGATGAATATCTCTTTAAATGATGAACCCTTGCAATTTGTGAACGAAACTGTTTTCTTGGGAATTACCATAGACTCGAAGCTGCAGTGGGGTCCGCATATTACTACGCTGTCTAGCAGGCTTAGTTCCGCAGTATTTGCTATCAGGAAGATCAGACAGTTAACGGATGTCCCCACAGCACGCCTTGTATATTTCAGTTACTTTCATAGCATTATGTCTTATGGCATTTTGC
>DWNR01001612.1:0-14671 GCA_018250455.1 Polygonus leo | reverse complement strand
ATTGCTTCACGGAGGATTATGAGGGTGGCGGTGGTACCTCCCCGGTCGAACTACACGAGTTCTACCACCTGGCAACCTGTTACGATAGTAGGTAGGCTTTCAAATACATTGTGAATGTCAAATGAGGCAATTTATATTAAAGAACAAGGGCGCAAGGGTCTAAGTAATATTTTTACGATACTGAGTTTATGGGTCAATCTCTATCAGACCTACGAGTATGCTCAATTTTGGTGCAAACATGGCCTTACCTTATTTTCTTTATCTGTAAACTGCGTAAAGTTAATTAATTATAATAAGATCTAATTTGTGAACGAAATATGAGTTGAGTTGAGCTGCAAGTCCTGAATAGTAAGACATTCGTCTCGTGCGTGTGTAAATATAGCTGTCTATTACGCCTCTACAACCGAAATTCACGAAGGATTATGGATAGGAGTTAACGGAGGCTTATGGAGGATTAAAACTGTAGTACATCCTCGGTCATACTACACGAGTTACTACCGCCTGATGAATGCTGTATTGGTCATGTCTTAACGTTTGTAACTGTTGTGTTCTGTCCATGGTGAAAGATTCATCTTTGTTTAGATGTCCCTATTTTTATGACCAGCCCACATTGACACGCTTAATTTTTATAGGAGGAAATCGATCGCTCCGAGCCACCAGACGCATTCGTGGTAATCTACTCAGTGGTCGACAAAGCGTCCTTCCAGAAGGCTGAACAGGAACTGGCCAGGCTGCTGGACTGTGACATGCTGAGGTCGAGACCAGCTTTGTTAGTCGCCAACAAGATCGATTTGGCGAGAAGTCGTGCTGTTTCTACGCAAGGTGGGTGTTTTTTATTAATTTTATTCTGAAAATTTATTGTTCTATATTCACATTCTAATTTCTCTCTCCCACAGTCTCCCACAGTCTCAATCTCCCACATGATTTCAGCTTGACGAAATAAATGTTTTAGAAGACTATACCTTTAAATATCTACTACATAAATAATAGGTTTTACCTGTGAAATCTAAAATTATGTTCTTTTGAAGGGCGTACCAAAAGAAGATTCAGGTATTCCATTAAATATGTCTTAGATTTAGCTAAATATTTCACCTGTTTTTGTAAATATAAATTTATATGACACTTATGATAAATTTAAAAAGAACATTTTTATGGTACTAGATATAATAGCAATAAGAGCATTCTTATAAAATGTTCTGACGTACGGATAGAATTACAACAAATAAAAATATGAAAAATCTCAAAGCATCATTTTATGATCCTTCAGTATAAAATATTTAAATACGGAGTATATTTTTATGAAAGATACATTTAATAGTCAAAAAATGGTAACATTTTTCCACCGCCATTGACGCCTATAGCGGCTTAAAACCCTGTAATTGACAGCCTAATTACAGTTTCAACGAGCGACACTCGAAATGAACGAAAAAATATGGCGGACGAACGTTTTGTTGCGGGAAATTTTGCCGCCTTCATTATCCGATATTATGGAAGCAAATTGATTTCCCAAGCGAGCTTTGGCCCTCATTTTGATTATAATACTTACTCATATTTTTTCTAACGACTTCATTCAGATTGAGACGACCTTTCCGTTTTTGAATTCTACTTTTTGTGACACCAATTTGCATTTCACTTTATTAGCAAGCTTATGCTTAATTTAATATTAGAAATATATAACCAATGTTAGAAATATATATACTTGCTGATATTTGTAAGAAGTTTTACTTGTCCAGGGAATACTTACTTAATAATGTCTTTAATTTAGCTCATTATAAAACAGATCTGCCATCACAGACCCACGTGAGCAATTTTCAAAACATGGAAGGTGTTTTCAACGGAAAAATGTCTCAAATTCCCGTAAAAGACATTTTTGCAAGATTAGATCATATAGAATCATATAGAAAATAAACGTATTTTTAATATGTTTTTCATTTTCATATTTGTGTCACAAATTCCTATTGATAATATAATATATTATATTGAGACATAATAATAATCGTGCAGAACAAATACTGAATTATATATTACATAATAACTATCCAATATTGCTATGAATATTGTCTTCTAGCTTATTGAGAATTATTTTTGCCTATATCAGTATCGATTACTTCAATTTGGCCGTAATTGTCTAGTAACGTTTATCTTGATGGAAAACTCCCCCGATGTGATTAATGAGGTGGCTTACTAGGTCTTCTCGACGATGCCAACGATATTTATTATTGTATAAACGGAGAAGACACAAAACTGTCGCCATAAGCAAATTGAAGGTGGTGGAACTTTTGTATGAACAACTCATAATCCTGTCTTTTAGAAGCAGTGTTCGCGCTACTGTTTTCTAAGCTGAATTAACTCTTATTAGACACTGCTACATTTAGGTCTTCCCTTTAGGTCATTAGGTCCTCAGCAAGGAGGACAAAAGTAACCATTTCCAAGTACAATTGAATTGTACCTGAGGTTGACCACAGAAACGTTGCTACCCCTGAGGACTAAAATGTTCACCACGAGTGTAAGTATGAAGCACCATAGCCGAGGAACCGAGAATTGCTTCACAGGGAATTAATAGGGTGGGTAGAACTCGAACTACGAGTCCTACCACCTTGCAATACTCAGTATAAGGTTGATATATGGTGTGAGTAACTTAGGTAAGAAACTTCTATCTGTTCATAAAGTTCTACAACGTTAGTAGTAACTTAGTTTTTTTCTCCTACTATTAACTAATTCCATAAATTACAGTTGGTAGCACATGATATAGGATAAAAAGTTCAAATTCTATTCGAATTTGTTTAATTTATTTTTATACGATGGAAGTAGAAAATTACAAATGAACTTTGTTTCACAGCAAAATTGTATGGAATGACTAGTTAGTACTCAGACGAGTCACAAAGCCGATTTAATCAAAAGTTAAATGGAATTACAGCAGTAGTGATGACGCCGGCACAATCGAATTAGGTATATTAGTTTTATTAAAAGTAAAAAATAGAGAATGGATGTAAAAAAGTTTAAGTAGTAAAAGTTGAAAGAATGACGGATGAAATATTGCCAAAACAGATATATAATGCGAATGTGGACGGATGTAGATACCGAAGGAGACCCAGACTGACATTTCATGATCAAATTGATCGTATGCTGTCTGGAGTCAGGAGGTGTCAAGAGTCTCCGAAATCGGCGTGTTTGTATGAGGAAAATTATGAAAGTGAAAGAAGCTAGGCAAGTATGATAGAACCGTGTCGTTTGGCACTCGATAGTCTCTGCCTACCCCGTTCGGGATTTGGTGTGAAGATGTGTATGTAAAAGTTGAAGTATCTAATAAATATTCTCTTTTGCAGACGGCAAATGCTTAGCGTGCACATACAAGGCGAAGTTCATAGAGGTCTCTGTGGGGATCAATCACAACGTGGACGAGCTTCTCGTGGGGATCTTGAACCAGATCCGACTGAAGAAGCAGCAGTACTCCGCGGACGGGGGCAGGGAGTCCTCGCCAGCCCACTGGTACAAATCCCGAGGCGTGGTCCGAGCGAGCATGAAGGCCAGACAGATGTTGACCTGGATCTTCGGTAAGGAAGACTCCAAGTTCAAAAACTGTGAGAATCTAAACGTCCTGTGAGTGGAAAGCGATGGCCCCGTGTTTGTGTAGACAGTCGACGTCGGGGCTCAGTTTAGTTTTGCTAAGTTAATGATAGTTTGGTGGTGCGGTCTGGTCGTGTTGGTGTGCTTCGGGACGGCTATCAGTGATTTTTATCTTAGGTATCTTCAATTGGTAAAAACAAGAGTAAAGTTATAAGTGTTATTGTAAATTATATATTACAGATAAAAACGGATGTTAGAGGATGTGACGCGGTTCATAAGTAATAAATTACTATAAAGGGACACTGTAAAGCTTTCAGGGGTGTTAAATATATGAGATGTGTGGATATCTCATAATATTGTAATCATATATCTAAAGTAACGAAAAAACAACAAAATAACTTTAATCTGCTGCGTAATTATAAAAAGTTATACATATACCAAAAAAGAAAACTTTACATTACTGAAGATTTTGTTGAAACTGTCAAATTACATTATCTATAGTTAATATGTCTTAAAACCGCGTCATAAACCTTTAGCAATACTTACTTGCTTTTATTCTGTGTATCTTAAATTTAATACCAACTCAATTTAAGTTTTGTTTGTAAAAATATTATGTTTATCTTCAAACGTGCTTGCCTTCAGTTCAAAAGCAATGTTTCACTGCGCGCTTTTATACTCATGTCAGTGACATTAAAATTGCGCGGGAACACTTGACAGCTGTCAAATGAAATATAGCGAGCGTATTTTATAATGCCAAAGATTATCTCTATGGGTATGTATTATTGTATAGGTATGTGCCAATTTTTGAGAGAATTTAAAATACGTATTAATTAAGCTTAATTTAAGTGAGATTACAGTATTTTCCCCCATTTATATAATCATAAATTTGGTGTTAAGGCGACGTATCAGCAATATATATTAAGTGATACAATTTATCAAGTAGATGTATTGTATGATATATTATAAAATTTAATGTTCGATTATATCATGTAATAACTTAAAAATATTCTACAATGTTACTGGACCATTTCATGTATAAATTTAAATTGTTCTTAGAATTAATTATTACTACACACATAATTAAAATGATATGGTAGATTTGTATAAAATACAACGTGAAATGACGTTACCGTTTAGAAAATCAAACAGTTTAAGTTTTTTCCTATTTCAAAAAGTATTTTTTTGTTATTTTAAAAATTATAAAGATTTAAATATAAAACTTTTCGTATCGTAATTCGTATCTACCAGATCATATTGTTTTCTTTGTTGAAATTTAACTTACGCCTACCCATTTTTTCACATTTTAACCCAGGGTCCACATAAATCCTTCCATCCACGACGAAAATCATTATAACGTGTCCTATCTTTCGCGAAATTTTGAAAATCTTATAATATGCAATAAAATAATCATATAATATTATCCAATATAATCAAATATAATACTGCATTATAACTCTTACTTATAATCTACTATCTATATAAAATAGTGATGTTCGATATTCTATGTAGCAAAAATGTAATTATATAAGAATTAGTTTAGTGTAGTGCGACAAGGTTCTTTATGAACGTATAACATTTAGGATTAGCATTGAACAAAAGACGATGACAGAGTAAGCTGATGAGATGACGTTACATGAATATTATTTATATTTATTTTCCACATCTATCCTTGTCATTTAGGCACAATCTATTAACGCAAACCTTGTTTTATATCCTCTGCTACCAAGGTCCCATGTTGTCTTCATACCATCATTCCACCATAGATATGATTGTCACTTCAACCCACACTTTTGAATTTGAATCTGGCCTTCCGTAGAATGTCGTGATGACTGGCCCTATTACAGAACCTTTATTAACATTGAATTAAATGTTATGTTATGTTATAAAAAACAACATCACTCACCGATAAATATAAGGATGAAATAGAATTATTTAACGAAATTATACTAGTGAGGTTCATAAAAAATCTTGTCGGACTAGTAAATCAGAAAACACATAATATCAAGTAGAAGCCACGAAATTATTTCGAGTCAGTTAATTACATTTTTCCAGCTCTCCCCAATCTGTAGCAAAAAAACCGAATTGTATATATCCGGAGGGGATATTGAAAATCTTAATTTACAGAATGTAAATTGAGTAGTAAGCTCTTCGGACTAAAAGATTTTGTCATAATTTCTGCTTTAAACAGAAGTTTATTACAATAATACTGTGTTACAATGAGGCATTTTATTTCTCTTAATATTTAAAAACGACAATAGATGGCAGTGTATACATAAACTTACGCTCCAAATTTAAATTTAACGGGAGATTTGGTAGAACAAATGTAAGCGTGAAAGAGTTGAACTAATCTTGAATCACCTTTTGATAAGTTGTTTTTACTTGATAATATGTGTTTTCTTTAGGATAAGGTGTACATACAAACATTTGCGCATGCACAGAAGGATTTGAAGTTGTAATTACGTAATTAATTATTAAAACTGGGTAAGTTAAGTGATATTAACGGATTGTACATTCTGTGTGTTTTATGAAAGAACAGTCGGTTTTTATGTAACATACGGACCTATCTACTTATCCTAAGTTCCCTCTATTTGAACATTGTTTACCTATATTACTACTGTGCCTATATCAAGTAATTCTAGCTTTTTGCTTATGACACCAAACGTTTTATGTGCTTTCTCATAAGCAATCATATCATGTGTCTCCAGCATATCAGCCTGTTCGTATATCAAAAATAATAAAGAACCGAATATGGAGAAAATGAAGCCTTATACAATCTAGATTATGAGAACGAATCAATTTACACCACATTCGTGAAAACTGGATGGGTAATACGCAATATTTGGTGAACATACGCACATACAAACATATATGTTATCTGTGCTAAAAAGTCGGGCAAAAATTGTGTATGGTTATTTGATCTAGATCGCACTGGTCATTTAGCATTATATTATCTGCTTCTTGTTTTATCTTAATAATACATATTTAGATTTTTTTTTTTTACATTTGCTTATGCGAATACCGGCTGCATCTTTCATACCTCTCTTTTGTATAATGTATTTCTGGTATTTAGTGTTTAGTATTGTTTTATCTTTTTCTGTGTATCGCAACTCAAAGCAGTGCCTTTTATTGTTAAAGTATATTATATACCTATGTATATGTGTTTGTATTAATTGTTTTAGAGACAGTAGATTATAATTTAAGTATAATAATTTCTGTCAACTATATTATTTCCTGGATGATGAAGGATTGGTTCAATCAAATTCTCCCCAAAAATATTTAATTATATGAATATCCATATAATTGTACCCAAGAAATCTATGTAGCTTAATATATGTATATTAACGTACCTTATTTGGAAGTAATATAGTAAACAGAACATATTTAATATAAGGGACTTATTAAAATAAGTTCCTTGGTTTAATGTATTATTATAACCTAATTTAGTATTCTTACTTAATGATGTTTGAATTTTAATGGGATTAAAATTTAGGGTAATGGTTACAATTAACCGATTATGCTAACATGGAAATTAGCATTGAAGCTATTTGATACATCAATCAAACAGTAAACTATTTCAGTTTACTGTTTGATTGATGATGATTGATTACTTTTGTTTGCCTAGAACAAATATAAGTTTATTTCAATATCACTAAATTATCGCTCGTAAATTTAAACACGTTTTATAATAGTATTAACTCAATAATAAACCTACCAAGAATCTGATCCGAAACTCTAAAGAGAGACATTAAAACTTTAAGTAGGTAATTGAGAGTTCATTTTGCCGAATACAACTTTACTTTTACAAGACCACTAAATGTACTTTTAAGAAATCAGACTTTATTTTATATTAAAATATGATTTATTTCATACTTATTCGCTTAATTCCAACCAGCAAATTTAATTACACTTTACCATAAATTTCTATCCCTAAAAACGTGTATTAATTGTAATAAATAACAATTTATTTTAGTGAATTCGTCACTAATTGTATTTTAACTATTTGATTAAATTATGATAATTACTTACTGTAAGTTTAATTATACAAAACAAATTGTGCACATGTACCTATCATTGTCATTTTTATAACCTAAACTATAGATCATAACATTTTTACGCTAAAGGACGATGACAATGACATGCCATTTTTAATGCAAGTATTCGTTTTTTTTTTACTAGGCGGTGTAGGTAATTATCAACTTTCTTAATTTCCATTTTTTGGCCATAGTTAGTGTCATATTTTCTATTACAGTATTTTTTCCTTTGTTTTACTTTGAGCTGATTGGTCAGGATTCGGGTGTTATTTACCATTATAATAAAATTAAGTCTAACTTTACTTAAAATTGCCCATTATCACCTTAATATGTGTGCAATTTGTTGTGTAAGCTACCCGAATTACGAAATTATATCGTTATTATTATAATTAGTAATCTGTAATTTGGGTACCCGGTAATGTATTTTTGTATTGTTCGTTAGTTTAGTATTGTTGTAAATAATTAAGTGTATTTTTGTATTCGTTGAAAAGTATTAAGATGTTATTTGAGTGGTGTTTAAGTACTTATTAAATAATATAAAAACTCGAAAGTTCGAAATATTTATACATAACATTAATGGATCTGGTCATAATAAGTGAATATTACAACGTAATAGTACTTTATTTGATGTAATTATAATATATATTATGTAATTTACTAAGTTTTATTCAAAGATATTGCATACTGTAATAAGGTATAAAGGTATCGAAAGAGAAATATTACTTCGCGATCGCTTTTCCCGCCATTTATGTTTGTCATTCACTGTCGATCAAAACTCATAATCGAAGATGTTCCGTAAAATGATCAGGTACACAGACTAAAAACGATTTCCGCTTTTTTTACTGTGACGCCGCGCATTTTGAACAAACCTATTGATGAAGTTCGTGTAGTTATTTCGCCGCTTGGAATTTGTACATATAAAAATAAAAAAAATATCTTTGAATAAAACATATAAATCTTTTTAAATTTATGTTTATAATAATATTTTTTCTCTCACTTTTTATTTAAGGGCTTTCTGTGTGTTACCAGTACAGTTAATACATGTCATAATTGAAACACATTAGTCATAATTTATTAATCGATGTTTATATCGTAGATAAGGAATACTATATCAGTATGTTAATGTATAATATTAATATTGCATTTGCAAATATATGAGCTAGTATTTTATATATTATCTGTGAAACGCTGTGGATAATTGATGTGGATTGTGGAGTGATATAATTGATGGTCAAAAAAACTTGAATTTGTATAAAAAGATTCTATAGTTTCTATAAATTATATATTACACTACATCTTACTTCTATCATAAATAGTCTGCGTCTATAATAACAGTTCTATTACATACCTATATGATGCATATAAAAATCTAAATATACCAAATATAAATATTCAGCATAAAACTGTAGAGCTTGCCAATTGCAAATTATTTTTAAGTAATCATAAATTGAGACCACTTTTAAAAGTATTTTAGCGTTTACTTCTTTTTTATTGCTTCGAACATATGTTTCTCATCGAATAACAATGGAAAACAACTTCAGTAAAATTATATTAAAAGCAAGGTAAGGATTTTATTATTTCCAAAGACATAAAATACGTGTTTGATGTTCTACTTTTCCTGAATGCAATAGCTATAGTTATAGCTATAGGGGTTGGTTCCCGGTCAGACCTATATCTGAAGGAAAACATCCATTTTATTGGACAAGCACAATGATATGTTATCTAAGATTGATCACAGGTGCGGTGCTATCCCTGAGGACGATGTTTGCCTCGTGTGTATGTAAGTATGAAGGCAACTACAAAGAGAGTTTCAAGGAGGATTATGTGGATCATTAACCTCAATAGGGAATAGTTTTCTAACTAAGATTTATGCCAGAAATACTCAGAACAGCAGTAAAAGCGCTTCAAACTGCTGCTATACTACGTGTCACTCTAACGTCACTGTTTTTTTTTTATTTACATCCTCCTACAATTACTATATGCATATAATAGTTTTATTTAAATTCCTTAATCATTGATCTTTGAGAGTCCCTTACAAGCTAAGGTAGACCGGGAGGTAAAAGCCGACTCACTCCGAAACCCTTTAAAAAAGGGAGTATTATGGTGCCATCCCTCGAATACTAATAATTTTTAGGCTTCACGTAGACAAGGCCTCTTCTAAATAGAGGCCTTGCGTAGTCTTCCTCTTATCTGTGCTTCTTGGTGACCGCAATATAGCAGGATATGGTCGTATTTACCATCGATAAATCCTTAAGATTTCATTTTTCTGTGACATCTACTACTGCAATAATGCAATTATATGGATTCATTATTTAATTTAATTATCATAAATTCCTATCACTTATCCACAGCAAGCAGGTGTAAGGAATATTATCACTATATTATATATATATTATAACTGTGTAGTTAATGTTTATTGTAAATAAACCGATTGACAATAAAATTTGATTACAGTATTTTGTTACTTATTTACTCCTTTTATGTGCACTGCGTTTTTTTTGTATAGGTAATACCTACCAAGAATAAAAATTCTCTAAATCCCTATTTAATAAAAAAAATACAAAATAATGCGTAAAAATGTAACCTCTGAACTTCTTTCTTCTTTTCTTCTTCTTCTTTTCTTTCTTTCCAGTTACTTATTTACCCCGTAAATACCTATCATACACACTTCCTTACGCCATAAGGAAAAATATTATATGAAATACAATATCCTGTTCGCGGTGATGCGCGAAAGTATTTTACCCTCCCCACCTGATTCCAATCCAATGTTCTTGATAATGTCGAAAATTTTGATGACAAATCTTAAATATTTTTTGATAATAGAACAATCATATATCATATCAATCATAGTAATAAGAGTATTCATGACATTTTTTTTGTATGTGTAGTGGCAGTTGACCCTACTGGTTTTATAGCTAAACCGGGTTTTAGACTAAACCAACTAAGGGCTGACCCGGGACAGCAAACCTGAACTAGAAGGGGAGGTATGGGCTCAGACATCGGCTATTCGCCTCAGCAACACGCAACACGCTGCTTATCTGCGTCAATGCCCTATGAACAGATCTGAACAGTCTAATTAGACTAGCTAACAAATTTTATGATTATGATTACGAGTAATTACAAACTAGAAAGTAAGTAAGTAAGAAAGTAAGTAACAAATGTAAGATAACTGTCTCATTACCGTTCACACGACGCCGCGTAATATCCCACACAACAAGCTGTTTATCTGCGTCAGTGCCCTGTGAACAGACAATTAGACTAGCTTTGAGTAAGCTTTGAGTATTTGATACTGAATAAAATGAAAATATATTTTATGATTATGATTACGAGTAATTAAAATAAAGAACGATACCAACATTCCTAACATCATCATGGTTTCCTAACATCAACTATGCCAAAACAGGATTTTCTTAAAACACCCGTTAAAATCCATGTTTATCATAAAGAGACAATCTTCTAGATAATCTTTTATTTTAGAATCTTTTATATAAAGTATTTTAATGAATACAAACTTTCTAGTAGGATCTTCTAGGAAAAATAAACTACTTTTTGTATGAAAAATAAGAAATAGGGAATAGTTATCTTCTTCACAAAGTAAGCAAGCTAGATAGTAATCAAGCCTTGTGAACTGACAATTAGACGAACTCTTAGTAAGGTCTCGGTATTCAACACTGAACGAACGAAAAATTTAAACAATATTTAAACAGACGCTCATATATTATTTTTATGATTATTAATCAAAGTAGAAAATTATAGCATTGTACCTCTGAGAACTAAAGATGAATCACATTTAAAAATGAACGTCGAATCATTCTTCAAATCGCAACAGCGTTTGATTTCATATGTTGTAAAAAAACATATTTTGTTCTGGAAAATTAAATGGATTTTGATATTTATCATAAATATATTTAGTGGTGACATTAACATTACCATTTCAAAATCCTCGTAATTCATTTAGATAGGTGTGGTTGCTGAATATAAATTTGAGAAACGATATCATTCCTACTTAGAGTTCATGAAAGCTTTTCCTGTCCAAGTAATTACCTTCCATCAGTTGGACAGCAAGATCGTTTACTACCTATAATAGAAAAGGAAATTTTTAAAACACCCGTAAAAATCATAATAAAATAAAAATCCCTGTTTTCCCAAAATAATTATGAAAAATTTCTACGCTAGGTTTTTTTTCCATGTTGTGTTAAAATAATTATGCTAGGATTTTCTGGGGAATAACCAACTACTTCTTCTTGTGGAAAATAATACGTACATTATAAGCAAACGTAATAGCATTGTACCCCAGGAAACTAAAGATAATGCATTTAGAAATGAATATCAGGCATTTTAAAACCCTACAGCATTTGATTTTTTTTAGTTGTGCTTTAACAAAACACATAAAAATTACACAGGACTCGTAAAACAATTTTGACGAACTTTTATGCTGGGAAGTTCTCTACGTTGGGAATAAAAATGACTCACTAGCTAAGAACAAAGTTCAAATTATTTTTCTCTTATGGGAGATATAAGAAATAAGCTACAGCGAGGTATACGCTACACATAGTAAGCAAGCTAGATAGTCACAAATGTAAGATAAACGCCTCATTACCGCCGCGCAATATCCCACACAACAAGCTGCTTATCTGCATCAGTGCCTTGTGAACGGAAAATTGGACTTGCTCTGACTAAGGTGTTGGTATTCGGCGCTGAATAAAATAAGCAGCAATTGATAATAAGACAGTTATGATTTTAAAAATACTTCTAAACGAGAGGAGGTGTACTATATTCGTCTTTTTATATTGTGGACATCAAACAAGTATTCAGTAACATGAAGCAGCTAACTAAGCAGCATATTTTTTAATTTTTATTACAATATTAATCAATCGATTTAGATTAATCTTCAAAAAATGGTATCTAATCATTTGTCATAACCAGGAGACATCGAGCACATATTACGAGTAAGTAACATGACGTAACTAAGCAGCGTATTTTTCAATTTTACTGACAGTATTAATCAATAGATTCAGATTATTTTTAGAAAATGGTATCTAATCATTTGTCATTAACAGAAGCTTATCACCGCGTGGAGCAGGTGTTGTGAGCAATGAGATTAAGAAAATGGGGTGGGGTTATTTCTTACGGAGCTGTATATATCTCGCAAATTGATATCTGGAACCAGGCCTTAAATAGAAATCGGATTAAATAGATTCATTACTTAGAAGTCTATTGAAGCGAGGATCAGACCAGAAACTTATTTAGATGTCTATTGAAACGAAGATCAGACCCGAAATTCTATACGCAAGTTAGCACATATAGCACATAGCAAGTTAGTACTGAGCGGGTTTTTTGGGTAAAAAATTACGTAAGAGTCTTCAGTCAAGTCGAGAGGGTTAATATGTCTTCAATCTGTGCCCATGAACATCCGTTATCTTTCCAAAGTACAACTCAGTCGTACTTGAGGTTGAAAACAGATGCGTTGTTGTCTCTCCAAAACCGAAACACAAGATTTTTGGAACGAAGTTCCTTATCAAGCGGTATGCTGGCTAAGGGGGCTAGGCGAGCGTCACGAAAAATCCTCACAACACTTTTGCTATAGTGCGTAGCGCTCGGAGAGGGGGTAGGCCGAGTAAAGAATTCGACTTATTCGTTCTTTCTTTCTCTGTCTCTCTCTCTCTCGATGGTAACAAGCCACGCGACGCGCGCGTCTGCTTATATGTGTATATTGTTTTGTCGTATTCGTGTGTATGTAGTGTAAATATTGTTCATTTATTTAATTATACCTCCTATTATACTTATTTCAAAACCGGGTATTTCCAATCGGGTGTCCCACATGTGACACCTCAGACATTTTTTTTATACTTAAGCTAGGCGATAAGAGAGACGGGCTACTTACTGGAAAGTGGTCAGCGTCGCTGATATAAATTTGCAACACCAGGGGAATCACCAATGCCGACTTTGAGCGAGAACCCTTTTCAAACTTTTCTTGAAGAGCCCCATGTCATATCGCTTCGGGAATATCTCGGAAAGAACTTCATTTCACATTTTGCACGTACGTGGTAGTTTACGGTTATGTGGTGTGTACGAACAGTGGAGGATCACCACTAATCCAGCTGATGCAGGTGGAACTTCAACCTTCAGCGACTGGTGCCCTATAATTTCTTCACGGAGGATTGTAAATGTGGCAGAGATACCTCCCAAGACGAATCACACAAGTAGGTACTACCTACCGGTAGAACATGTACAATTCGAGCTTGAGTTCATCGGGTCCAATTTTTATTTAAGGTTTTATAATTACTTATTATCCCAAAATCTATCAGATTAAGATGAAATAACGTACCTACTGTGAAGATCTTCGTGTTTCTCCATAAAATAATTATTTTGCTTCGATTGGAAGGTAGATGTCCAACCATTATATCTTATTCACAAGACCAACATTATCAGTCCTCAACGTATCTATGTTCTACTCAAGTGGAACTTTAATCGTAAATTGAGGTTATTACGGTCGTCTCGATAATCATCTTTCATCCTGGACAATTGTTTGCTGCTTGTACTCTGTAAAACAGCATTTTTATATTAAAGCCGCGAACACTTACTAGAAAATTTATAGAAAAGAAACAATTACCCCCAATTAGTGTTAACCTTAATATCTTCCACAAATTTCCTTAATCTGGCGGCTTATGGAATTTACATCTTTTGTCCCACCTTTAGAACTGATAACCAGCTTCACCTGATCGCTTTTAGCTATCTCCATCCTTTTCTAATCAAGAGAAACTTATATACTCTCCTCTCTTCTATTCTTCAGCTAGGGATCTGCTTTAAATGGGCGTCGAAGTAATTCAGAATCCACTTTCAAATTCAAAAGTAAGTTTTCTTGAAGCTATTTATATTTATGACACCGCTCCAAATATTTTTGTTCCAAAGTTTTTTATTTTCTTAATACAAAGTGGCTTAATGGGAAATAATAAATATTAGAATACTAGCTTTTGCTCACGACTTCGTCCGCGCAGAAGTCGAAAACCCCTTGGGGGTAGAATTTCGGAAAATCCTTTCTTAGTGCTCACTTAGATCATGAAAGGAACCCC
>DWNR01001611.1:0-14671 GCA_018250455.1 Polygonus leo | reverse complement strand
GCTCATTCCTACGGGAAATTCAGTAATATTTTATATGGCAGAACAACGTTTGCCGGGTCAGCTAGTAGCTTATAAAAATACAATATACAATTTCACAGCAGATAGTACTACATGTACTAAATTGGGAGGTTACATTTAATTTAAAGTTTATTATCTACTTTTTAGGGCTACATAAACTAAATAAAAGTTTTGATTTTAAAAAGTTTTTTTTACCAGTAATTTATTAAAACCTATTAATTACTTTACTGTTTCATAAATGTAATGGAAATGCTAAGTTAAAAGTAGTACTACTATTTTTGCAAATATATACCATATTTGCAAAAATAGTAGTTTAAAGGAGATTGAATAGTACTCTTCCATTAACTTTTGGGCTGTCTCATTTTAGTAGATATGAAGAGATATTAAATTATGTAATTTTTAACAAAACAGTGATCGAGCTATTTTATTACGAATACATATAATAACTATAAATGCGACTTTCAGATTTTAAATAAAGATTTAGTTCAGTTTAAAATTGCAGCGCAACTTACTTACATTATTTAGTGAATAGCTCCACTCAATTGTAGCAAATTAGAAAGAAATTAAATAATTGCTTAAAATTCCATCAAAAACTTTTTACTTCATTTGTTTTACCTAAGGCCCAACCCAAAGGACAGACTATCTGTAGCCTACTTTATAGTCAGCGAAAATGTAAGTTATCGAGCTACATGCACCAACGCAAATGACGCGCAAAAAGTCTGTTCATTTTGTGCGCCGCGGACTTGATCGTACAAAATCTGTGTCGTCAGTGTAAAGCTTAAGCAGCAGTCGTAATTACTATTAACAATGATGCTTACTTTCATGTAAATTTTACTGTCGTTAAAGCATCGACAACCCTTCAAGTTCACCCTAGTATAATTAAACAAGGCCAATTTCTCATGGTACGACACCCGACAAGTTGTCGTGCTGATTCAACCAAATCGACAGATGAATAAGTGGGTATCGATTGCGATTTTAATGGGCGTTAATGGGCGGGACAATAATAAACTCGTCGCCGACGGAGATTTTATCATTTCTATGAGCTGATAAGCAGTCGATCGCCGGCAGTTTCAAAGGCAAATTGCGGACAGGGATGCTGATAGTGCAATACGGTGGTCCGCCGCTTTAAAGCTATGCGGTTTGATCTGACGTTTCGTGTAAGAAATCAACGAAGACAAAGTACACACTAATCAAAGGGACACTTTGTAATGAAATAAAAGGAATAATGCGTTCGTTCTCAGAGATCTTTATATTAGTTAATATTAAAATAAACTTGACGGCACATTGTAAATGTCGTATAAAACCCACATTTTCAGTTAGGTTATTGATAGTTTTTAGAACCTACACAAGAATGTTAAATAATTGAGTTACTCTCATCATTGTAAAATTACACATACTAGTCAATTTGTATAATGTTAATTTATTTACTTTTATCATAATATTTTCTTATGAGACTTATTAGACTATGATATAAATCGTCAAATATTGAAAATTGTGTTAAAATTGGCCTAAATATGAAAAGGAAATGTTAAAAAAAACGTGTGACACCGAATTCGTAAATTGTCAATCACATTATGAACGGATATAGGAAGTGGACAATGCTCAAGCCTTGTCAGTACCGGTGTAATCAGTGATTTGTCGTGGGAACTCATGGATAGGGGCATTTACCCTCACACGTTATAATTGTGGGTATTTTATATTAAGGGGTAAATTGTAAATACTTGTAAACATTGCGTGAACAACGATTAACGATTAAATACTTCCGCGCAGTGTCATAATAACTTTAAAATATTTGTTAGGGTGTATTTTTAAATACTCGGGGTATTTAAAAATACACTCCCCTCAATTATTACACTTATAATAGTGGCGCTTATATGACAGAAAGTGTTGTAGATAATGTAAATATTTTAGCGTTCCGTATGCAAAGATTGCGAACGGAACTTCATTTTATGAAACTTCGTTTACCGTTTTTCCATCTGCCCATTGGTCAGCCGTAGAGCAGTATCTCTTGAACCGTAATAGGTAGACTCCGTTGTTGTAGCCGTCATAATAACATATCACATATATTTGACATATGTGATATGTTAGTTGTACAAAACCATCTAGGTTTTCAATTAATTTACAGCTTAAACTCCATCTGTAGGAGGGTCGGTCTGGAACCCTAGGTGTGCAAGTCCTACTCACATTTGACAGATTATGTTAGTTTAACAAAGAAACCAAAAGGTCACATACACTTCAACACAAAATTTAAAAAAAATAGTATTTAATTTACATTAACGAAGTTTCATACATTTAATAAAAAATAGCATTTCTCTAATTAATTAATACACATAATCAGTTTAAATAAGTATAAGTACAATATAAGTATTACCTACTACTTCTACTACTGATTCTACTATTACGAACTGCATTGTAATAGAAGAACACGACAGCGAGAACAGCCGGATTTTTTTGGACTGGGTTCATGAGCTTATCTCTATGAGGTTTTTTATTTTGATGCAAAAATTGCCTACATTTTTCCATTTAAAATGGTAATAAAGTAAATTATAATAATTTACGAACTAACTAATACGTTTCGTGTGGTCTTCGTCTTATGGGAGTCGTATTAATATTGTAATGAATTTTACAATTAAACTTTGCAAAAATGTCAATATTTATTTATACGACATTTTTATAACGCTACTTTTTTGTTGGATTTCACAAAATGATCGACACATCAAGCTCCCCATATCCGTCGGTGACCTCACAGCCAATTTGTCGCGCTGTGAGGTCAGCGTCAACAGACAATTTGTCCGCCGTTTAATGACAGGCATTTTGTTTTCGTGAGAACCTCATTTCATTTTCATGCAGGTAAGTATCGCATATATGTATGGGCGGTAGCAAATTTTAATGAAAAATTTCAAGAAAACAATGCTCTAAAAGCACCTATACGAGTACATATTTTTGACTCGATCGTTGTCCTTTTTGATTTTAGCCTCTCAATTTTTCTTAATCTTGTATGAATAATGTAACTATCTAGTAATACTTTTAACATGTAACTTTATAATTATGTTAAATATATACACATATCGTCATCGATTTGTAATAAAAATGGAATGACGTTTTGTTTATGTTGAACGAGTATGTAATAAAATTTAGATATGCACACGAAAAAATAACTATGATATTTTACGCTTGTTGACATTTATATTTTGTATCACGACAAAACTTGGTATACGCCGTGATCATTTCGTTTGGCCATACTTATAAAACTTGTTTGTTACCTACATATTAATTGCATAATGCTACTTATACTAGCAGGAACTAGCAGGAAGAGCTCTAGATAATTTATAGCAATATGTGAACTAAGATCGAGAAAGATTGAATGAGCGAATTGAAAATGACACATTTTAAGGAGATGCTTAAAAAATCACAATGACTGTGACACACAAATACACATAGCAATATAGACGGCAGGTGTTAATATATAAACTGTATTTAAATGAATATTTACAAATTACATACTAAAATAAACACAATCACATTATTTTCAACTTAATATATAATAATAAAGTGTTCTGTGCAAAAATATATTGATAAAGAACAATAAAAATACATTACGTCTACCGTTACGGTACAGCTCAACACATTAACAAAATTTAACTTCAATCTGATAAAGTGCTTCATTAGTAAATTTGGAATAAGTTTTTCTGAAACTTACAGCACATGCCACCTTAAAAATGTCAATTACATGTACCTAACTTGTATTGGTGTGAAGCAAGTGTAACGGTAAAATTTAACGACGAAACCTGGTCTGATAATGATACGGAAACGAACTTGATGCGGACTCCATCGAAACAGATCGAACGCGGTCAGGATACAATAATAAGCTCACCTAATGATACCTCCGGGGAAAAGGTGTTAAAACCTTTATTGAAACACGTCAAAACTGAATTAATAGCCTTTTAACAAGGCGACGACGCCTCTACCAAAATATTTCGATTTTTTTACCTGCTTAAACGTTTCCAAATTTCATGATGGCGATATTATTGTAATACTCGCTAACAATCTTCATATAACAAGAATATAATTTATAGTTTAACATGTTATGTGATTAAGGCTTCACTTTTTGTGTCAAGAAAAAAAAAATAAACTGCCATGATAATTTTGATAACAATGAATAGTATTTTTTGTTTATCTTAGTGACTCTGGAATTCATTCAACATTTAATTCCAAAAACAGTCCCTCAAAGCTGGCACGTTACAATCAAGTTTAACGAAGAAAGACCCAAGTGCAAAAGCTTAATGGCTCCCTAATCGGCGATTCCTGCAACTGCTATAAAATTCAGTGGTCATCAGAGAACCGTTGGTCTCCGCCCCGAAACATTATGTGCCAATGTCGATAATTCCATACTAGCTGAACAAACGCTGTCCTCGGATGAATTGTGGGGGTATCGATTTATTATTGAAATCAGCCCGTCGCACGCGCAGGACTTCCTGCTCGCAAAATTGCTTATAAAATTGGCAACCGCTCGTGCCGCGCACACGACGTTGTTAATGACACCAAAAAAGTGGACACGACTTTACTTTTCAATTATGATTAAAGACTGCCCGATACAGCGAGTCATTTTACGTGAATTGAATCTACAATTCCTTCGTATACTCTCAACAATAACGGGCTCGGCTAATTAAATACAATGATCGAGTCGATAAAGCGTACGTAATGAGCTCGGAAAATGTTTAGGGGATTAATTGCAAATCTAATAAATCCCTTCCACCCTAGCACTATTGTTTCTAACCTTTGATCGGTTCAAAGCGGGGTATTTGAAGACTGATGGGGACGCACGTGCCGGTCAGTGCGCACGCGCAGATGTATCGTGACACCTGCCATAATGTTACTACCTCTCTTTTACACTTGCACAATATCATATTGTTGTCCTTTTCATTTGGCGTACTTTTAATTCCAACAAAGTATACGTCAGCAACTTACTCGGATCATATCTACAGCGTCTTACATTATGTGACCTGTTTTTTAATGATTTTGTTCTAAAATAGTTTGCAGTATTCATTAGTATTCCTGTCGCGAGTAATTCTGCCTGCTGTCTATGCCCAAGTTTAATGTTGCATCTCCGACATGTTTGAGCACTTGTCCTAGGCTGTATTTACTTGCATTAGATCTTGTACGCCTGATATTGTTGATTACAAAAAGGTAAACAAATATAGCAGTCAGTTATGAAATACCAATACCTAATAATAACTTCCTAAGACTCATACTCTCGCACTAAGATTGCTTTTGAGTTTGTACCCAGAGCAGATATTTATTATTCAAATTTCTGCCTGGCCGGGAATCGAACCCGGAATATTCTACGGGTTAGACTGGTACGGTAACCGCTTCGCCACGGGGGTTGTCGAACATCTAATTCTAAATAGCTATGTGTATTACAATTATATAATATCGTGCCTGTGTGTTATAAAACATTGTGTACGCATAACCTCATACTTGAAGTGAAATCCGCTTATTTTTATGGTAGAAAACGAGACTGCAGTCCAGTCGATTTTAATTATTACCATCGCCCATGGTCATTTGCAGCTACCCCCAATTGCGATCAAATCAAACCAGAGATTGACCACAGACGCTACATAAATAGTCGGGAACCATACCTATCCAAAATCAAAACACAAATATTTGCCTCACAGAGGATTACGAGCGTGCCGGTATCTCCCCATTCAAACTATTAACTAAGTTTGATTCTATTACCTATTAAAATACCAAAACAGCTTAATAGATGCTACTGCATCTAGTAGCAACGCATCTGTGATCAAATGCAGGTATGATTCTATCGTACTTGGGGATGGTTATTGATGTCCATGGGCGGCAATGACCACTAACCATCAGGTGGACTGCATGCTAGTTTGTTACCCTCATTCATTAAAAAAAACTATTAAAAACAAATAGTTAAATTGTATAATTTCACCAGTTCATACATATTTTAGCTTACCCGGGTATCGAATCAGTAATCTGCAGCGCGAAATTAAAGAGTGCCATTGTTTCACGACGAAATGTAAAACTTTACAGACACAAAGAAAGCAGCTTGTACGACAATTCTGAATGCCAAAGTAACAAGGAAAAAAGTTGTTAAGAAATTTGCTTCACTTCGAATACGATCAAATAATTACGGACGGAATGATTGGGCTGTGATTAATGACTTCGATATTGACAATGGCTCAGCATGGGACACGTCTCCCTCGCTGAGAAAATTAGGCACAGCTAGCGGTTTACGGGAGCATAACAAAAATTTTAATTGACATCCAATAAGTAAATCGTCCACGTTATTTAAACTAATGTAAAAGCGTAGCGAATTTTTATTTCTTCTTTTACTTACTTTTTTACCAATACCGGTCCTGGGTATCTCGTAGACTACTAAGACACCGTCTTATGCGAGATACAAATATAATACAGAGAACTGAATTAGAGTTGGACTATATGTATACTAGAAATGCTAACTTAGTTCGTCTAAGATCTTGAAACCATAACAATAGCCTAGTGTGATCATTTATGTTTCCCCCTTGAAAACTAAGTCCAGTAGGTCTCAGCCCCTTAGGCCTAAAATTAAGATGAATTAAGAAGAACATAGCAACTTGTATAATAAAAAGTAGGCTGATATTTAGTTTTGAAAATATTCGCTTATTTATCTTACATATTAATATGCACAAATAATTTGCAATGTTTTTATGTACCTACATAGTTTATATTTACAATTTTAACAGAAACGAAGAAGATAGATTTTCAATTTATATCGAGATATCGTACTTATAATATCTACTACGCTAATCTATTATTTATTACTAAAGATAAAAAGGAAACGTAGAGACTCAAATCTTTTATTTCTTATTGCCCCGCCCCTGGCGATGCGTTATATTTTTTATTAAACATTATTAGGTAGTCCCTTTATGGCATGAAAATTCTTAATTAAACACAAATAACAATCCATTCTTCTTGATCAACGCCTATCGGGAGATTATATTGCCGCCTATTAATAATTTAATGAACTTTTTACGATGGATATTCTTAAAACTTTTTATCAGACTTGCTATTTTGAGCTTCGGAAGTCCATATTAAGTTATTTTAATTGTGATTATCGTTTTGTTCAACGTTAAATAAGCAAGGGCTTTCACTTTTGACTACAAAACTCCTCATAAATATTTTTTTACACGGTATCACTACATAAGTAACTAATGACAGTTTACCGCTACTGCCGTATCAAATCTGGAATCAACTCGATTGTTGATCAGAAGTTATACCAAATGTCTGTCGTGATGTTTTGCTGAGCATTAATCAGAAGACATACATTACTTTTCCGTGTTAAATCAAAGTAAAAAAGCCATTTTGTGATAAAAGAAGGGATTCGCTTTAGTCACGGCAAATTAATTAATTAATAATAAGATAATATCTCGCTCTTCAGCCAAATTGCTTCACTTGGACTTGGACTTAGTATCAGTCATATCGATATTCTCACAATGCAGTAATGTTTTCCTTGCTTACTTATTCATTCTTTTAAAAAAGTTGACTTTAATTATTTTATTCCCTTATTGTTCAATAATATATCTAGCTATCGTTACGAGTTTTCTAAATTATAAATGTCTTGGAAACAGATCCTATTCCGTAATAAACTCGGTTAACTTTTTATATCCTACTCATAAAAACATTCAAAGACCGCGAACATAACGCATCTATTTAAAAGTCAGTGGAATATTCTTATTTTTGTTGTCGGTTAATTATGTTTTAAACATAATTATAACTTTAAAGTCGCTTACTCGCTGGCGATTTCTCAACGATTTCCTAGCAAAAGCTCCTACAATGTCCTCGCAGCGACAACCTAGCGTATACGCTACGACTACTCTGCGTTACTGCGGCGCGAACGTCGCATAAACGCTTGAAAGTCGTAAGTGGCATAGCGTAAGTCAAAATTAACCGCTCATAAAATATGTTATAAACATAAGTCTATATAAGAAGATTGTATATTGTTTTATCTACAACTATAAAATAGACATGATGTTTTAAGTATATTTTACTAACAGTACAATATGTTCCTAGTATTCTTTTTACTTACCCTTTAACTTGCATTAATTTCTCCTCATTATGTGTGCTCAACATATACTTTACATTTAACGGGCTGTCATCCACGCTATTTGTTGTCGTTTAACTAGAGGTGCGTTATTACAGGACAGACATACAAAGCATATCTTACCGTATATTTAACGGGTTTGTCCACGTTCCGGTCAACAACACTGGTAACACTTTCCAAGGTATTCATTACAGCGACATGTAAAAATCATACGAAGCGGGTAAAACCTACAATTTCGTCAAACCCGACTCTGACTTCTTAATATACTTTTTATGGCGCCTTTTAATGAACGTAGACTAACATTTTACTTGAGAACCATTAAAATGTTACTTTTATTGCTTATATCATAAAGTTCACGTGAGTTCTAACATCGATTACCTGTAAGACCACCGAGCGAGGGTCCCATGGAAATTCGCTGAGACGTTACAATTTAATTAAGGGCAGCCTTCTAATTAATGTTTCCTCTCCGTTTTGTAGGACTCGCTGTTCGCTCACGCGATTGCACAACGATTTGTAGGATATAGAGGGTTCTTGAAATTTGCTCAACAAACCGTGTAATGCTCGACATTATGGCATGTAAATATTAATCGTCTTAATTAAGGTGTGAGTTTTTCATGCCCTCCACTTATATATGTTTTAATAATAGTCTGATTTTCAATATCTGCCATAAATATTAGTGATAAAGACGGTATAGTAAAATTGTAAGAAATATTTTTTTATTGGTAAAAAAACAAAATACTTTAGAGATACATTGAGATGCTGCATTAAAATACTTTCCCAGCAATTTACCTCGAGCTTTGAATAAATGATCAAAGTTTTATCAACGAACGAATCTTCCCAGCCACCGAGTAAGATGTCTTAATAGTGACATGAGGTTAAATATCACGAGATGCATCTCGGCGTGTACACAAAACCGAAAATGACGACAAAGGAACACTGAGAGAAGTATTTTGTCACTGTTAAACTGATCGGTTATCCGACTCGCAAGGAATTGTTACAAAAAACATCCACGGAAGGGTTGAAACAAATTTCATCAAAGGCATGCGATTATCTCTGTCGAACAAAAACTAAATAAGACCAGTAAAGTGAGTCGTTAATTTCTATCATTTAAGACTTAGTTGCTCCCAGTAATATTGATGTAGGATGTCACGAAGGTCTCTGTGTATAATTAAACAGAAAAAAACATTTCCCTCCGACAAACTACTGCTCCTAGTTAATACGGTAAAAACCGACCGCTCATAGAAAACATGTAATTTTAACTACAAATAAGACGTCAAATAGATTGTTTTATCCGAATCAATCAAGTTATTATTTTTAATTGGGGATATATCGTGCATCTGCTCAAAGGGTTCATACACGTAGGTATGTACCAAATAATAACCCTTCCCTTTTAGAAGTCGGACAACGAAAAAATATTTGAAAATAATTCAGGTGGATATAAAGCTACATTGAATTATACGATACTGAAAACATAAACGCCGTAATTGATGGTCATCCTTAAATGGACAGAACTTTACACAGCTCATATATTTGAAAAAGTCTAGATTCTAAAATTAAAATCTTTGAGATAAAACAATCTCCACAATTATATAATTTAATGTAATCGAATAATGTACCGTTACATATAATACAATTAATGCTAACTGTACAAAACACTAAGATACCATACCACCATATACCATTGTATAAGATAACGTACAACTAAAAACCTGTACAATTCTGCGTGCATGAAGCGATTGTGGAATTTAAATCGAAGAGCCGGAGTACGGAATATTCACCGTCGTTGGTGTCATATTCATTATTGATATTTTCATACTCCGCCACCCAAAGAGCAAAAGCGTTGAATAAAATATCAATTAGAGCACTTTTGGGAACGCAAAAAACTTCCTTTATTTCTCAATTTGCTAAGTGAATTCGTTGCTCGCATATTGGCGTATGTCATTTGCTGTTTTTGCATACGCTCCGTCGGTTTGGGCGGTAAGGTAATGAGGGACGAGAAGTATTTATTACAACGTTGGGGTCTTAAGGTCCTGCGTCGTTGTTGTTGAAAATACATACATATACACGAAATACTAGCTACATAGTTTTGTTTACTTTCTTAAGCGTTGTTTAGTGCATTTTTATTAACATTTTTGTCTATGGATATTTATATGTTTGTTAGTCGCGAATTCAGTACCTTATAAATATGCATAATTCTTTTAATGAGATTTTATAAACTAGTTTAAAACGTTACTTGGCTTAACGTCATATTTGTTTTTCTTTGTAAGGGTGCGATAGGAGACGTAGATGCTTAAAAAACATTTGTAATGTCGAATTTCCACAATGTTTTAATCAATTTGCCGTTATTCATATTGTCGTTGATATATCTAGCTTCTCCTTAAAACTTTTAAGTAAGACTCACTTTTTAGGGCTTACGACAAAGTCGGTGCGTATGTGTAAACAACGGACCACGGTAACACGTATTTTTTGTGCTTTGATTTATTGTTTCATGTTTCAAAAGTTGCTTTTTGTCGCGCCACACACAGCCTTTGTAGTCTGACATATGCATATTGAGTGTATATCAGAAATAGTTACAGAGTTATTAATTTTAACACGTGCGTCGCAAGGTTAGTGGAATTGTTGGTTATATTAGAATGTTCACCAATTTTATTAATGCTTTTCGTCAAGGCGTTCGTAACGTATTTCTGGGTATTCATATGAGGGTGAAAAATATAAGTGACGTAGTTTTAATTTCAAATAAGTAAAAAATAAAAATGTATAGGAAAAACCTTTTATGGTTATCAGTAATTATTACGATTAGTATATAAGGCATTACTTAAATTAAATGTTATTAATATTATATATTAAATATATTTATCTCATTTCTTACATTTAATGCTTTTATTTTCATACTTTTAATTATATTCTTATAAGGTTTTGGAAGGTACTCAAACATTTTTCTTTCCATGTAGGCATCTGTGCATTCGTATATTTAGCAGTTTGATTTGCACTGATCATTGAAGGAAAGTAAATTTTGGACGTAGTTAACTCGTAAACTCGTGTATCATTTGAACTCATTTATAAGGATAATGTTACCAACATTTTACAGGACTCATTAGTATCTAATGCCTAATAAATTTTATGATTAAACACCACAATAATTATATTATTTACCAATAAACAAAAATAATAAACTACCAATATAAAAGGCAAAATAAACAGAAGCATTTATGTGTACCTTCTTATCTTTTACCAACTGAAACCAGTTAGAAATGATTGTAATGTCGTCTTAAAAGAAAAAAAAACTGCTTAAGCTCTATTAAAGGGGATAAGAACGTTAAACGGCTAAGTGTCCATTTGTTTATTTTTAAATGTCGTACGGAGGAAAGTGCTTGCATAATGCCGATACCGAGGCATTCTTATTAAGTAATAAACGTCACAGATTTAATGTCGCTAAGACGAAATTATTAAGAAGAACATAAGAATGCCTCTACATTCCCGACCCTTCTAATTGGCACCTTATTTAAATTCTTACTGGTGATTATTTTGGAACTGGAATCGCGCATGTTGCTTATCTGGTTTGTGGATAAAACCTACTTCTTTATTAGGCTGAGAACTTTAATACTCGGATAATGGTAAGCATCCTCGCTAAGCGATACGATAATTTCATAATATATTCTCTACCTGTATTAACCGATCTCGGCTCTTCTTGCTGTCGAAAAATAAAACAGTCGTAATCTGGTATTAAGGTCCGTGTTTACTGACTTTAAATAGGTATCGTACATTTTGAAAGGTTATGAAGATCTTATTGCATTTTGATTACTAGAAATTCAAAATAAATGATAAATGTCCTTGGTAAATTGTCTATATACGCGTTATGTTACTTACATATGTCACCAAACCTGTAACAAATATCTAAATGTATTGTTTAGATAGATTTTGGGATTATAAACTTAAAATATATGTGAAGTATGAATTTAGATTTATCACTGGATCGAAGTTACAGAGATATAGTAGTGGGTTATCTTCAGTAAGACAACTAGCTGTTTTTATTCGGTTTTCACTTCATGCGATGTAGTTTTAATCGCTACCCTATCTTTTATATCCACTTATCGTCATACGTATCATTTAAATTGTCAATACATGTCGACTTTCGTCAATATTTTTAAGCCTTAAAATTTACATTCTCACTGGAAATATCCCGCTGACCACGGCCGGTCCCACAGGGACCATCCCTACGAGTAGTAAATCAGTTTTTATCTCATAATCCGACCGACTTGTGATTGAGGAATACGTGTTATTTATGCATCACTTCTAGATGGACTCCCTACAGCGGCATCATGTTAATTGATCAGCATTTCATTAATATCACATTGTTATAAAGCTCAATTTAATAGTTCTTCGTTCATCCAGCTGCATAACAATTCACGATATAAGTAATTAATTCTAAACGAATCTCACTTGACGTGTTTTTCGGATCATAAAAATTTTTCGGCAGAAAATTTTGCGTAACGTCTGCTCTTATCCTTTCATACATATTAATGTGTTACGCATTCTAAGCTACCTTAAAGTTTTAATTAGTAAGAATGTCTTCATCAGTGCGTCTTGAAACAAAAACCGTCGGCAAAACTCATGTGAACTCAGGGTTCGGGTTCCATTTTATTTATTTATAGTGTCGTAAAACCTTAGATTGCTAATTAGTTTTATGATCATTTTATTCCGTAGAGACTGAGACTTTCATTTCGATCTGTGACCATTTTTTCAAAATCGAGTGTCGTACCGAAGATGGTCACATTATCAGAATTACTGTTGAATGTTTTAATTAGAAGATAAGTTTTATTGTCTTCATAATATGCTTACTTTATTATAACCACTTTGCTTTTTGTAATTCAAGTTCAATTAATGAAAACGTGAACACTTATTGTCCATCACTCGATTGGTATTGTCAAAGTTTTATTGGACCCTGTAATTTAAGTAATTGAGGTATGGCACTTGACGTATTTAATTAACTTTATATTTAATGTAAAGAAAAATTAATCTACTCGATTTATTAATTAAAACTATATATTTAACTTTTTTACACAATAATATGTATACTGCGATTTGAATTACTCATAATACGCTTTTTATTTTAATGTATATTAGGTATATTTTGAAATACAAAAAAATAACTTTTTAGATTTGAAATAAATTTTCATTTCCTTGTTAAAAATGTAAAAAAAACCGTGAGATCAAATTTTATATTAACGATTTTGTTTCAAGTACGAGTAAGTAAATTTTATAAGCAAATCACGTTTTCCACAGAAGGTAATTTCATAGTCAACGTTAGTAGCCGGTGAGATCAACAAAACTGTGGCGCCATGCCTCACACGTCCTCAGATTATCACGTTCGCAATAATGACGGTGAAATTATTCCTACGTGACAGCATCGGATTTTATTAGTTTTTTACACAAAAGTAAAAGTTCCGTCCTCTATTCCATAGTGACGCGTATTCGGAAGCTAAATTGACGCCGTGACTTGAAACAAAATGGAGTCGGTAGCTCATCATGAATGGAAAGCCAGTTCTGAGTAATCATCGTCCTTTTTGGGAAGTAATACATGTTACATCAACACTGTCGGTATTTTAATAGTCCCATCGTATATTATTGTTTTGATTGGATTGAAATCGTTTCAATAAATGTTTCCTGTTTTTAGAAGCCGTTGTAATACCCACGTCTCTTTGAGATTGCCGGCGATGTAAACATGATCTAGGTACCCGGATATCACTTTTGCTTTATCGTTAAACAATTGAAAACTACCAAATTTAAATACTGACCACATTATATTTATCATAATCATTATTCGTACATTTTATTACTATTTTATTATCGTTTACTTTTTTAACCTAATTGTATTTTTATTGTTACTTTAATTTACCCTTTTTTGAAACGTGGCCTGCATTGTTTGTTGAAGCATTGTTGTATTTTTAAGATCTGTGTTAACCGGTAATTTGAGTAATATGTTAAGTTTTCTGTACTTTTTATATTTATAGGTCTTTTTTGTATTAAGCTGGTATGCCTTATTAAAAATATAAAACATTTATTGTTAATACCTAAACATTTATTGTGTCTTTAAAGTTTTTTTGAAATAATATGATAGAATAGACTATCCTTGTATCCTTTCCTATTTGGTATAAAACGCAACAACTCTTATTGGTCGTTTTTTACGTTTATTATACGAAAACCACTATTTTATACCAGTCTTAGAAGAAAATTATCTTACCAGATTTTACATTGACTTGGTTTTAACTTTGTATTCGGAGTAGGTTATCTCATAAGAACTTAGGGTACATGAAATCTAACTAGATACATACCGAAAACTATTATTAGTATTATCAAGTTAATATATTAAGAGATATTACAAAAGCATGAGTTTCATATAAGTACATATTTATATAACCAAGTGACTCTTGAGCTGTCCATATTTTAACGAGTGTCAGTGATTTTATTTTGTACTAGCTTTTGCTCGCGACTTCGTCCGCGTAGAAGTCGAAAACCCGTTGGGGATAGAATTTCGAAAAATCCTTTCTT
>DWNR01001610.1:0-14673 GCA_018250455.1 Polygonus leo | reverse complement strand
TGAGTCATACCTAAGTTTGATCATAGATGCGTTGCTACCCCTGAGGACTAAGATGTTCGCCTCGCGTTTAAGTATAGTATAGTTTGTCTATTAAGAGCCATAGGCTTTGGGTAAATACGGACCCCTTAAAACTTAATCAAACGCTAAAATAACATTCTGGAACATTCGTCTCCATTGCACTAGTACGAACAGATAAAGAGAAATGGAGGGGAAGTCTTGGGGCCGGTTTCAAAACCTATCTATCCCTTATAAGTTAAAATAACTTGTAAAATAATTAATATTTTTTTATTTTGAAAGTATTGGTGTAAAATTAAAAAGGGAATGCTCTGGTGGTTCAGACATGTTGAAAGAATGACGGATGAAAAACAGATATACAATGCGAATGTCGACGGATGTAGATACCGAGGGAGAACCAGACTGATATTTCATGATCAAATTGATCGTGTGCTGTCTGAAGGAGGTGTCAAGAGTCTCAGAAATCGGCGTGTTTGTATGAAGAGAGTTATGAGTGTGGAAAAAGCTAGGCAAGTATGCAAGAACTGTGCCGTTTGGCACTCGATACTCTCTGCCTACCCCGATAGGAACTAGAACTACTAGGATCCTCTATATATATTATGGAAGGCAAGACTGAACAGGCAATGCCTATCCATAGTTATTATCACTGTTTTCTATACCTACCACATGTTTTTTAAGGTACCAAACGAGCACGCAGTCCACCTTATGATAAGTGGTCGCTGTCGCCCATGGACATTCGTAATTAATTCCAAGTACGATTGCATTACTACCCCTATATGTACCTAAGCCTCGTATAGCCTCTTCAACACGAAAAACAATAAATTGCTTCACGAAGGATTACGAGGGTAGCGGTGATAGCTCCTGGGTCCAACTACACGACCTACCGGTTCTACCACCTGGTACATACGTATTTATTTCCGTCTCATCTTAAGTAAGTCGTTTCTTCTTGCACATTGATTACACTGTGTTTAGCTGAGTCAGCCTACGTTTCGTGCGGGCACTTGAGCGCGACCCCGTTTGGATGCACGCCAGCACACCACAGCCCACTTTACGACGTCTTCATAATGTTACTATTTGCAAATACAATTGTATGTTTTAAGGAGAGTAGATTTTTCAAAACATATCAACGTTTGTATTTTGTTTTATTTTGAGTAATTATTACGAACGTGACGAATGATGAAGATGTTAATATATACAAATACAAAGTTTTATCTACGAAAGGGGTTTCATTCTAAGATAGCAACCCATGTGTGATCGATATTAAGTAAGATTTCAATGATATTGGATTTTATTACAGATCTTTTAGTACAAATTATAATACTTATCACCACCTGAACTGACTTGAGTAAATCTTTTATCTAGCACGTATTTGATCAAACAGTGTTCAACACAGTCAGCCCATAGTTACAAGTAACAGAATTATTTAAGGAATCTAGTTTTATTAAAGCACGCAATTTTTCAAATGGACAAATATAACGAGTGATGAAGAAAACCATACATTTTAAGGAACTATTTTTTAAATACACTACAAAATTTAATATGCTTAAAAAGCGTAAGGGAGACATTTTTACAACTTGGTTCTCAAGGGAATACTATTTTTCTCCGCCTAAACTATTTTAACTAAGTTGTTTCTTCTTGCACGTTGATTACACTGTGTTTAGTTGAGTCAGCCTACGATACGTTCGGGCACTTGAGATTGCAACTGCGTTTGGACGCGTGCCAACACGCTTGACACATCTAGTGCCCACTTTACGACGACTATAATGTTACTGTTGTGCATACTATTATAACCACATAGTTACCTTATACAATTACATACTTAAGGGAAAACAGTTTTGTTAAAGCACATAAAGGTAAGTATTATGTGTGATTTTTAAAGTAATTTTAACAAACATAATGAAGAAGTTAAATTATAAAGGAGTGTTTAAATATACATCAAACTTTCAAGTACCTAAAGGATTTGTTAAAATAGATATTAAGAGTAAGACTATTCTTCCTTCACGTATTTGATTACAAAGTGTTTAGCTGAGTCAGCCTACAGTACGTTCGGGCACTTGAGATCGCGATCGCGTTTGGACGCGCGCCAACACGCTTGACACATCTAGTGCCCACTTTACGACGACTCCCTAATGCTACTGTTATCGCACACTATGATAACCGCACCATAGTCACAACTTACAACTGTATAATTTATAGAAACTAGTTTTATCAATAAATGCTAACGATAGCATTGTATATGAGTTTCAAAGTATGATTGACGAACTTGATGAATGACGATAGACCATGTATATAAGGATTTCTTTTTAGATATACTACTAACCTTAATAAGCTACAAATATTGTAATATAAAAGATATTTATGTTATTTATACCAAACATTCCTTCTTGGCCCTTAAGAATAGCAAAGCACCTGTAGTCGATATCAAGTAAGACTTTAATTGGGTTAGGATTTCATTACGAATGTTCCTAACATTTGTGACACGAGACAATAAGTTCTTTCTCTTATGTTTCTCCTAGTAGAAAAAAATAGTAGATACCTATGTACTTCTAAACAGACTTCGGTAAGTCATTTCTTCTTGCACGTTGACTACACTGTGTTTATCTGAGTCAGCCTATGGGCACTTGAGACCGCGACCGCATTTGGACGTGTGCCAGCACGCTTGACACATCTAGTGCCCACTTTACGACGACTCCCTAATGTTACCGTATGCATACTACGATAATCATACCATACTTATAAGTTAAAATTGTTGGCTTAAAGGATAGTAGTTTTATCAAAACATATCTACGTTTGTGTTTTATGAGATTTTTTGAAATAAAATTGACCAACATTACTAATGACGAAGAAAACAATACATTTTAGTAGATCTTTTAATATACTGCTAATTTCAATGTACTGAAAAGTAAGAAAGACATTTATTTCAGTGAGTCTTTCCTTCTTGCACGTATTTGATTACACTGTGTTTAGCTGAGTCAGTCTACGGTACGTGCGGGCACTTGAGACCGTGATCGCATTTAGACGTGCCCCAGCACGCTTGACACATCTATGGCCCACTATAAGACAACTACGCAATGTTACTGTTATATGATAATCATACACTATGATTATCACATCATCATGTTATATGATAATCATACATTATAACGCAAGCTAACGTTAATATTCGAAGAAAATCTAAATCATTAAAGTTCTATTTTTTCGAAAACAATACAAATGACAATGGTTCATTTGCTACTTGACTAAATCCTTCAAATATATACAACATTATTATATTGCTACACAATTAATTAAAAAATGGCAAATGTAGTATCGTTACCGAGTGATTATTGTGTAAGGATGACTAAACAATTTAAATACTCGCCAAAAATAAACATCTACTTCAACACTTACAATTTTAATATGCTTTAGTGACTTGGAATAGGGGAACCATTACACGCTAGTTTTCTATTCATATCCAAACAAAAAGTATATCTTCAAAAAACTTATCCATACTAACAGGGTTACCATAAAAAGGGCTCGAGTTCGGTCGGTCCTACCAATTTCTTACTTGATTAGGCCGCCTGATGGCTTTTCTAACAAAGAACTCGGGCGGAATGGAAGACAAAACAAGTTGGGATACAAGTCTTCGTCGATACCATCAGTAAAGGCAAAGGGCCGACCGACATTCATTACAGTGCACTGGTGTGAAAAGAATGGCTAATGGAACTTTCATACGATATACATGTAAGGGTTAAATTAAACGTAAAGAAATTCTTTCAGACTTGTATTTGCTGCCACACAAGTGTTTAGACGCGTTTTATTTTTAGAGTTTCGTACACTAATACGAAATTTTAGGCATCGCTTTCCGTTCGTCCCTCAATCCGGCTTTCTTTTTTTTATTGTGTAAAGGTAACAAACTATGCAGACCACCACGCGGTGGTACCTCCCCGGTTGAACTACACGAGTTCTTCCACCTGTAAAGTCTACCACCTTTCTATCGCAATGATGTACCTCTTGTACTGTAATAGTTAGACCGTTAATTTAGAAACGTGTACATTTTACTACCTATGTAGTGCAATAATAGTTACTCATCTAATATTTCAGCCTACAACGCTATCTGGTGACAGTAAGTACGGAACGCTTCGTGTGCGTCCTACCGCACTTGCGATAAGGCAGGCCAGACTCCAAATGGCAAGTTGTCACCTCCATTCACTTGTGACCAGAGGGCTCGCCAATACATACTACTTAAAACCTTATAAAAAATAATTATAATACGATAGATTTGAATACATACCATTTCATTCATTCATTTTTCATTCATACAAGTGATAATGAACATAAAGGTGCTTCTCAAATTGGTCTGCACCACAAGAATCACCACTCGAGAGTGGTCAATATGCCTATACGTATTATCTGTAAATTCTGATGTACTTAAGTCCTATGCAAAAAAGGCGGACGCATACATCGACTCAGAGCGCTGAGCAGTGTGATAACGGCCTTATTATCAGGAGGTACGTTTGTTATTTTTATCCTGAAAAATCGATTCTCGGACGACTTGAAAAGCCAGTAGATCATGCAGAACATTTTAATAAATTCTTCAGCCCATTATCTAATAAATAAGATAGATCTATTCACATTTAGTAGAATAGTTACAAATGTGTCTAGTTTTATACAACTATATGTATTTCATGAACATACTCGTAAGAACAACATTCAGTAACGTAGTATTATTGTCATATTATACGAATGTTTAGTACCATTTATTGTTTGTTACATCATTTTAGTGCATAACTCGGGTTGCTTTTCATGGGCTCTTATACCAGTTAATAGAGCGAGGAAAGCAGAAGATGAACGGTTTTGTTTTTGTCGTGCGTTTAGTACCGCCATTACATACACTGCCATAGCCTATAAATTACTTTCTATAAATTATTTGTATGGGCTACGGAAATCGAGCTTTGGCTATTGGGCGTTATACGTATTTATACACGATAAATCTGAATTCGTTTACGGAGAGGGGGTGCTTAGTAGTGCATACCTTCGCTAAGTGGTCACTGTCGCCCATAGACATTAGTAATCATCAGCAATAGTAGTAGAAGCAAATGTCTAACTAACTTCGAATTGGCCCGGTAGACAGTCGTATCATAATTTTATTCCAGTGGTCACTTACCACTAAGTGGAAACCATGCGTTTAGTACTATTTACCAAAGTAGGGGTAATTTTGAATATATGATGACCTGATGACCCGGCAAACGATGTTCTGCAATATAAATTACAAGCTGTGCCCGCGGCTCTGCCCGCTACCCCTCCGTTTTGGGGTTGAATTTTTATGGCCTAAAATCTGGCCGGGGGTCTTCTCGACAGATTAGTAAAGTTTGCATCAAAATCCGTTCAGCCATTTTCACGTGATGCGCGGTCAAATAAACAGACAAACAGATAAACAGATAAACAGACAAACAGACAAAAATTCTAATAACTGTTGAAACGTGTTCTGTTATCGATTCTAAGTATCCTCAGCCAATTTTTTTTCGAATATCTTCAATGTACAGACTTTTGACCCTCTTTAGCTTTATTATATGTATAGAAGATAACATTCTACCCCATTTTAACCCCGTCAGGCGATAAGTTTCAACAAAATACGAAACATGTTTTTCTTCAATTCTATTAAAGTATGTTTATGCAAAATTTGAAGTGGATTGGACTTAGGAATCACATTGTCCCATGCAAACTTTGCCCCTGTTTTTCACCCCTTTTGGAGTAGAATTTCGGAAAATCCTATCGCATACCTACGTCATACAAAGAGCACACCCTCCACGTTTCAGGTCTCTACGATCAGCAGCTTAGGCTGTGCGCTGATCCGTCAGTTAGTTATTCAGGACAAAGCATTTTATATGTATAGATAATTCTTACCATTATACATGAATAAGATATTTGAGTTAAGAATTTTGGGCTAAGGTCAATTATGACGAAAACGTAACCTTTATGATGATTGTTTTGTGACACGCAAAGTCAACATTTTGGTTATCGGTATGGGTTGTTACATAAAAGTACTACCAAGCTAACTACTAATCATTATAGTTAGTCTAATGGAAATATACTGTGTGTTAGTAATATTATGATTATAAGTATTGTTACCTTGAGCATAGGAAAAATATGTTAATTACGTCAGACATTAAAAATTCAACTGTAATGTAACACATCTATATTGTTCGTTATGATACAAATGTGAAAGTATCTTATTTCTACCGTCTTTTGCATTTGTAACTTAAATACGAGACTTAATTAAATCTACTGAGACTTCCAAGAACTTAACATAGTTACATGAAACTTCATCGTGCAATAGACACTTAAGTTTTAAGTCTAAGGTCAACATTTCCAAAGGCAGTACTTAACTAAATTATTTCAAATATTCGCAACTCCCAGCAAACTAAACTATCTAAAATTATACGAGCGCTAGTAAAACAGGATATACGCAAACAGCTAAGGGGTTCAATAGACAGCCCCTAAATCAAGATATGAATACAAGTTCGGATTAATGAAGGTTTCATGGTCGGCCCTTGACAAAGCCAGCGTGCTGTATTATCTTTCGGATGCCTACCTCTATATAGATGGTTCTGTTGATAAAAGGGATGAATTCTTATCACGATCATCCATTGGTTGGCCTTCCTTATGCGAGAAGTAATCGAAACTTTTTTTGCGTGCTGATATATGAGATATAGGTAAAGGGGTAATGTTCCAAGCATTGGGTAATGTTCCAAACATTGATCAAGAAAATTAAGAATACTTCAAACTTTACCTACTTAATCGTTACCTACTTAATGTCGGTCAGACAGAAAATTTGAATAAGGAATTAAAATGTCTGTTCTGGTTTTGGGTGTTTGTGCAATTATCTTGTGTGAGTCCATAACATAAAGGGAATCCTAATATGAGGCTATGAGAATAGAAAGTTTGCGTAGTTACGCTAATTCCCTCTCGATCTTTAATTTTGGGGAGTGTAGTGTTCATATATTTTTTGCCTGTATAACATAAAACTAAAAAGCTACGAAGATTCGATCTATCATAAAAGCAGAGTTAATGTGCAGATTTTTGATTTATTAATATTAACAGAGCAATGAAATTGCACCCACTCTAGGTACATATTCTATGCACAAAGTAGAATCTATGCAAAATTCTTCATGAATATGAACTGTGGGACGTTACAGCTTCAGTAGAAATTTCGCTTATTTTAAGCATGAGATAAAAATGATTGACACATGTCACACATATTATCCTTATTTGAATCCATCCATTTATCAGCCTTGTCAAGTCTACTAAAAAAATCACAACAGTCTTCATTTGCGGTGATGTGCAGATAAAGCATATTTTTTTAATATCCGATGGTTAAGAGTTTTATTTTTTTTATCAAAGATCTAAAGGTAGTAAATGATATTTATAATCAATTCCAAGTAGGATTGTATCATATCTGAATTTGAACACAGATGTGTTGGTGTCCCTGAAGACTAATGTTAGCCTCATATGTAAGTATAGCCAGCAACCACGTCTGTCCAAAGCCCAAACACAAAACAAAGCATCATGAGGGTTCCCACTCTCTCCGGTCGAACTATACGATTTCTACTATCTGACAACGTACGTATAGAAAGCAACCACGACTCTTCAAAACTGACACACAAAACAAAGATTATGAGGGCGGTATAGTACCCATCTAGTTGAAATACACAAGTTCTATCATCTGGCTAAACAAAGAACCAATCAAAATGCAGAAAGGAAACAAACAACCAACTACGTAGAAGCAGCATAAATGAAAAAGACTAATTTATAGCTCAGACAAGAAACAGTGACCTAAGTCAACATCGTTAATTGGCATTTGACTCGAGAACAGTTTGATTACTGTCGAGTTAGCAGTTTGATTTGAAATTCCATGCACTAGTAGACATTAGACAACACCTAGCGTAATTGGATTTCTGATTGCATATTTTATTATTATGTTTTTGTAATGATGATTATTTTTAACTGTAATTTAAATGTAGTTTGACGTGGAACACGAAATGTTTGATGTTGGCGAACTACTGTAGTAACTATCGTGGACGATTTTTTTTATATCTAAACCTAGCGATAAGGCAGACGGGCTACCTGATGGTAAGTAGTCACCGCCGCTTATAGACATTTGCAGCACCAGAGGGACCGCCAATGCATCGCCGGCTTTGAAGGAGAGCTCTTTTCGCACCTTTTTTGAAGGTGCGAAAAGAGCTCTCCTTGTCATAGCATGTCATTGGTCAAGATCCACTGATATTGAAATATTTGTGGCATGTAGTAATTACCAAATGCGAATATAAAAGACCTATTTTATTGATACACAATAATTGCTTTAGGAATATGAAAGGGTGCCTCCCGGTTTCAACGTATAGTAGGTGAGAAATTTGTGCTGCTGCTGTAACACTCTTAATGATTGCTGTGGTGTACTTTGATCACCTCAAGAAGAACTTCTATCTTATTTGAATTTTATATCCATGGACTAAAGCAAGCATTTACCATTAAATGGCTTGTAAAGTCATCCATACAGTTCCTCCAATTCTATAATTCAAAAATAACGTTATTCTGTCTGTACCTTTCTTTTTGTATTATAATCTATTTATTTTTGCAATATTATCTTTGTTTTCACCATGGACCTACATAGTAATATCAGTAGTCACTCAATAACCAACATAGAATTTCGTCAATAATTCGCAGTTGTAGTACCAAATAGATGGACGTATTTCGGACGAACATTCCTAGACGCGAATAACACACGTTCCCAAATTCCAACGCAATCAAGAAACAGAACCTGAGTCAACCTCGGTAATTGGCATCTGACTAGCATTGACTTTGAGAACGGTTTGATTCGAAAGTTCTCGAGTTAGCCGTCTGATTTCAATTTAGATGCACTAACGGTGGATGAGTGCTTTGCTAAGTGCACTTTGATTTCCATTTGCTTGCTAATATCGCATGTTGGTGTTCATTAAATTTGTGTCCAGGATTTTCCTTGTTACTTTATATTGGCAACTGTTTAAGTTTTTCTATTATTAGTATAACAAGTATTGCAATTTAAAAAATTAAAACCCGATTGCGCCAAAAATGATATTAAATAAAAGTTGTATTACGAATTTATTAGAAGTACTATGCGAAATTAATTGTTTAAAATATTTAATTCGATATAAATCCTAAACAATTGTTTTGTATAAAAAATGATATTGAAAATGTAACAAATATTTTTATATACCTATTCAATGATACTCCACTTGACATAGTATGTAGAGTTTGTTTTTTTTGCACAAAGTGGCGGCAGGTGGCTTAATAACACTCACAAGATTGAAACGAATTGGTAGACGTATAAATCATCAAAAACGGCATACGCGTCTGATCTCTAAAGTGTCACAAAGGAACATTCATAGACATATGAACACATTACCCTCCTTTACGTCACGCAGTCGGATTAAAATATACCAGTCTCATGAAAATAATTGCAACTTAAGACTGAAATCCTACATGACATCCAACAAAGATGAATTAATAAAGACTAAAATAGTAGCTTTGGTCAAAATGGACTAAAATTTTATAAAACTCGCACCCAAGTCTAAAATTGAAAGCCTCTTATAGCTATTAGTAAGTCAATTTAAAACTAGTTTTAAGACTAGGGAGTCATTAATGACTACTCTGCTCATCCATGAGCGACAGTGACTGCTGTCCCTCAAACCTGTCCTATCAACCTTTTCGCCAGATTTAAGAAAAATAAATAAATAAATAGAATTAAGAAAATATATAACATATACAGAAGAATACATTTAAGTTATTACTTAGATTATAAGTTGTTAATTATACCTCTCACCAAGAAATGTATTGACAATGAAATATTCACGAAAGTTATGTTACTAATTAACACTGAACGTTCTCTTGGGTAAATTAATTTGAGAATGTTATTCACATAATATAATTTGACAACGACCATTGAGTTCTTAGAATAATTAATATATTTTGTACCGAAAGTTCCAATGAAATCTTTAAATAAAAAAATGTTCCGTTCTATACGTGTCCTCGTACACGGAGTAATGTTATAATACAAAGAAGAAGTACTTTCATAATTACAAACAAAGGAGAGAGAAACAAACCGAGAACTCGTACGATTCAAATTAAAAAACTCTAAACATCACAAAGAGTATGATACCTAATGACCATATAATAAGCGATGACAACACTCGCAAAAAAGGATCTTAGAAAAAAAGGCGAAATTTACGGATGGAAGATTCGACCAAAAAAATGCGCATTACAAAAGAAATTATATTTAATACGTAACAGCCGCTTCGCTCGTAGCCTCGTTGAGCGAAAGGACGTTAAGAGGCCCTTTGTGACTGCCTCCAATGTTTTTTTATTATTTTTCTTTATCTCCCAACCCTCAGAAGTAGGGCCGTCTGTAAAATAAAATATTTGAACCGTGAAATAATAGCCTCGGTAATTTTTAGCCCTCATTAAGAAACGCTTTATTATTGTAGAAGACAAAAAAGAAGTTTTCGTCGTTAATTTATGATAATTATTAATACGCCCTTGTTATTACAAAAGGGACATTCGTATAAGTATATTATACCGCTGCCTTAATGAGATTTTCTTCGTAAATCACGTTCTCGTTAAAAGTTTAAATTCTTAACACTGTAATGATTAAACTTAGTCCTTTGAACCGTTTGATCAGTCTTGACTTATCCTAAGTCTTGTAAGTAAATAAAATCTATTTACTTAGTTATTCCGTAATTGATTTGTAGACTCTTAAAGATGGAATGAAATGGAATTTATTTAAATTTAATATTTACTTTGGGTAAATAGCGACCAAAGACTATGTAAGACATATCAGATTATTTAAACAAAATCTAATTTTACTAATGTACCTAGTAACTAAAAATTATGAAACAAAAAATAGCTTAAGTTTCTTTTGTAAAAATCATAATTAATAACCTTTTAAACCGTATATAATTGTAAGGAGCAAATCCCCGCAAGTTAGTCCAAAATCATTCATAGTCCATAATTAAGTTTTGTTTAATAATTACGCACCAATTTTTATATTTATCATTTCAAAAATAATAAAGTGTTGTTCAAAATTTAATCTCTTTTATTTATTCTTTAAGGAGGAGAAAAGTTCGTCCCTAATTATTACTTATAGTATTCAAGGACTATTAATATTGACAATCACTGCCAAAGGAGCAGAAAAGCATTTATGGCCATCTTCAAATATGACTGTACTGAGTGCAGTCTTATCCCAAGTTTACAGATCACTTGGCCTACAGTGGCGACTTGCCAAGAGATCTCTGGTTACATAGACATCTTTTTTTATTGTGTAAAGGTAGCAAACGAGCAAGCAGTCCACCTGATGGTAAGTGGCCACTGCCACCCATGGACATCAGTAATCATCTTCAAGTACGATTGAGTCATACCTAAGTTTGATCACAAATGCTTTGCTACCCCTGAGGACTAAGATGTTCGCCTCGAGTTTAAGTATAGCCGGCAACCACACCTCTCCATACCGAAACACAATAAATTGCTTCACGGAGGATTATAAGGGTGGTGGTGGTACCTCCCAGGTCGAACTACATGAGTTCTACCGCCTTTTAATGGTACGGAACCCTTCGTGCGGGAGTCCGACTCGCACTTGGCCGGTTTTTTATCGTATAAAAGTAGCAAACGAACACGCAGTCCACCTTATGCTAAGTGGTTTCTGCCGATTATGCCATCACAAGTAAATATCCGAATGTACGATTGAATCGTACCTGAGGTTGACCACAGATGCAGTGCTACCCCTGAGGACCAAGTTCTTTCAGAAGGCCTTTCTTACTCAATTTGCTAACAAACAGCTGCTGGGCGCAGAAACGTGGGTTGCCAGTCCGCCTTAGATTTAATTTAAAGAGATCCTGCTTTCTGACAGAACCTGAATACGATTCTCATAAAATCAACATCAAATGTTTTATTCAAAGTAGATTCAAAAGAGAATTATTTTTGAAAGTCAAAAAGCTACCGTTTCCAAGGTATTTCGTTATGACGAAGAAACAGCGAAACAAACTGTATAACACATATCTTTTAAATATATTATGTATAAAATACAATATTGACATTTCTGAAGACCCACGGGCTGGTGCATACTTCGGGCAAAGACTAAGCCTAGCTGTGCAACGGGGAAATGCGTTCATTTCCACAAGGCAGCGATTTGGACCCAATATTTTATCTTTAACTTAGTACCTTTTATTATTGTAGTACCTGCAATTAATGTTCTATGACTCTACTAATAATAAATAACACTTTCTACACTCACAGCCCCACACAAGAAGAATACACAAACACCCAGACCCAGAATAAAAAACCAAATTCATCACTCAAATTTTCCGTCTATTCGATTGGTATGGTGACCGCTCTGCTACGTGGATCGTATATCGCGTTATCATCGACGAACAGAACAATAAAACATATTCATCTCAACATTTGAGATATCACACAAAACAATTGAGGTATCGCAACATCAGCTATTTAGATAGTATCTAATTTTTACACTTTACGTAACTGTACTCCTGTTAACTTTTTATTTAATTCTGTTCGAACTTCCAACAAGGGCTCTTATTTCTTTGCCGGCAAGTTTTTCATTTGGAAACAATTTAGAAGCCATATGCGGACGAAGTTCTGAAGTGGGTCGGCGAATTACATTCTACGCAACTTGTACCGGATCAGATCAATTTGGCATTCTGAAGTACAGTTTTCAGTTTGACTGTTTTGATACAAATAGGGAGCTAGTTGTAGTGGTAGAACTCGTGTAACTAGGGAGGTACCACCCCTTTCTATATAATCTTCTTTGAAAGTAATCCTTGTGTTTCTGTTTTGGAGGCGTTTATTTTATTCTTCAGGGTAAGCACTGCATTCGTCATCAATCTCTTGTTTAAATACATACTTGGAAGTGTATACAAATATAGATGTTTTTAAATCGTATTAAGGTACGAACATACAGTCCATCTGCTGGGAAGTAGCCACTGCCGCCCATGGACATCAGTAATCATCCCCAAGAACGATTAAATCATACTTAAGTTTGATCACAGATGCGTTGCTAAGATGTTCGTCTCGTTTATAAGTGTAGCTGACAATCACGACTCTCTAAACCAAGAATTGTTTCACAGAGGATTATGAGGGTGGCGGTGGTACTTCCCCGGTTGAACTAAAAGAGTTCTACTATCATTATACCGATTAACAGCTTGTATAAACACTTTATTCTTCGTTTGAAATGTGTAATGTATTTGCCGTCACACTTATTTAAGTAGTGATATCTACTTCCTCGGGAGTATGCACCCGTTTTGTACTAAATTCCTCCTATAGAAAACTAATTCCATGTGCTATTATTGATATTATCTACAAGATTGTTATTTGCTAATTCAAAAATACTTTAAACTTTTAGGATATTTTTACGATATTGAACGATTTTTTATTTAAGAATAATTGATGACACAAACTTCAACTCAGCACAAAATCGTGAAAAATGTACACGCATGAAAATCAAAAATGATTATTCCGATCCGTTTAACAATGACACGAGATAATGTTTCATCCTTTTTGTGTCCAAAACTTTGACGGCATCAATTTTTAATGGGATCTGTGACGATAAAAATATCCTAAAATTTAAGCTTCTCAAAGTATGATTGATCGCGTCATTTATGTCGTCAGTCAATTAATCAGAGGCATCATATTTTTGGTCTGAAATTTGCAACTTTTTATAATTTTTTTCTCCAATACGAAAGGGCCTGTTTATACGAGTACCTCTTGGTTCGGTTGTTTGAATTTGTATTACTAAAGAAACTAATATTTTATCAGTGCAAATGGTACTTTTATGTTTGTCTAAGGGGTTTCTGAACAATGCCGGGATTCTGATGTCCGTTCGTCGATCCATGTGTTACAAGGTTATATTACTTGAACTGTAATAGGTACCTTAATATTTTTTATAGAATGTGTACTTTTATCTATACTTATATTATAAAGCTGAAGAGTTTTTTTGTTTGTTTTTTTGCTTGAACGTGCTAATCTCAGGAACTACTGGTCTGATTTGGAAAATTCTTTCAGTGTTAGATAGCCCATTTATCTAGGAAGGCTATAAGCTATATAACATCACGTTACGACCAATAGAAGCGGAGTATCAACGAAAAATGTTGCAAAAACGGGGAAAATTGGACCCACTCTTATATGACGCAAATGAAGTTGCGCGGGTTAGCTAGTAGTTCATAAAAACAAATACAAAAAATAAAAAAGTAAAAAAATAACTGATTCCAAGCCACATTGCAATTTTGAATAAAAACACCATTTTTGATTTAAGCCCAGGATATTTTCGGACCCCAGCGTGAGTGGCGAGAGACTTGACCACTACGCTGTACTCGTACTATTTGTATTTAATTCAAAATTAAATGTTGGGAGTTGTCATCTATTTCTAAATATTACAGTAGATTCTGGCACGTTCCATATAACAGTTGTTACAAAAAATAAAAGATAAAAATATTTCGTAATCGTGTTTTAAAATAAAACAGAACATCCAGTACTTAGCGCCATAAAACCAAACGTTTTTGCACGTAAATAAATTTGTTTCATTTCATGCTTCACCAATTTAGCGTGCCAAAAATAAAATGTTATAAAATCACGTTT
>DWNR01001609.1:0-14676 GCA_018250455.1 Polygonus leo | reverse complement strand
GAATAAAAGTTATTTATTTATCCCCGACTTAATTGAGACCTATTCAACGTTTCCGCATTCAATTACGTTTTTTGTTTCCACTCCACATTTTTCAGAGTTATGAATATTTCATAGTAGAATTTTTTCACACAATTCACAGAAATACTGCAGTGAAACAATAGCGACGAAGATTCGGAATACTTGAATATAAAAATTTGTAAATTTAATAGTTGATATAAATATAACATACATAATAAAATGAAAGCACAATTAATAGCATAAGACATTGAATATGAATATGGTAATGTACAAGAGGGATCTGGAGCGTCCGGCTTCGCGTGACGGTGGAAAGCCACCACCGCACGTGATCGGCGCCCGCGCACCCACCTACCGTCTACCGTCCGTGTACTATTGGAGAAATTCAGATAAAACGCGATAATCGTAACGCTATTAACGTTGCGCGCAATCAATTTAAACGATATCCATAGAGAATGTTTTCACTGAGCGTAGCGTTTATAAATTGTTATACGTTTGTTGGGCAGTGAAAGCAATAACAATAAAAACAAGCGCTCATTGTAAGTGGTGCAACGTTACAAAATCTCATTGATCCCGGAGGTTGAATGTATCGGATAAGGTAATCTTGTGGGTTAAGATTGCATCAACTAATGAGATAAAGAGCTGTCTGCTCGGTTACTTCTCATTGATGCACCTTAAGATGATAAAGAGTCTTGCAGTCGCAAAATCCTCGCAAAATGAGTTTTAAGATATAGATTATCTTGGGTGACAAACGAAAATGACTCTGAACGTCCATCATAAATAAATAACGGTAATAATGCGAGGAGTTTCGCACTTTTTCCAGCCCTACAACTCCCACGAGAAATACTAAATTTTATGAAGGGCAGGGAAAACACAGGGGTCGCGAACTGGAATGATACGTAACTCGACTCGAATTCTATATCCGATATGTTGCTAATGGTTAAAACAAAATAGCTAAATAATTTTCATATTAAAAAGCTGTAAGTACAATTTGTTAAAGCTGTTTAGTACATTTGTTTAAATATTTCTTTACGTAAAATGACAAACAAACAGGCCAGGACAAAATATCGAAGATATAACTAACTTCAAATTGGAATTTAACAATGTTGTATTTGAGAGTACGTTTTTGTAATAGGTGTTATGTTAAATTTAACATATTTTATGAACTTGCCACGCTAATAGTTTGTTATATGAACTATCCTGCAAAACGGCAACGCAATCATTGCTGGAACAGTTAAATTAGAGAATATATTATAGCGTTTCTCCAATTTACATTGATTTGTTACCTTGTATCAATAACGAAACGATATTTCTCTAAAGCTCGTATAACAACTATCTACATAAAGCAAACTAAACTATATAGTACATACATGATATATTAGAATTTGAAGCACAAGTTGCCCCAGGTCGGGTGAAGATGGGCAGGTTATACGATATAATAACTTATTCATGGTAGTCCTGCAAGGCAGGCAGCCATCGTGCGCCGAGCGCTCGAGGGTTGAGGGGTCAACGTCCCCACGGACGTGACGTCATCCGCCCTACAGCTGGCTATGACGTCACCCCGCAGCCACAACACAACAAAATTTACCCTAAACCATAAAACTTAAGAACCAATCTCAAACCGACCAGTGCAATGTGGTTACCACATGTCCTCGGATTTGATATTAAAATTCGATATCATGTGGTTTACTTATTTATTTGGCGTAAATTAAACTAGACCAACGACCGTCGAATTACATTGTTGAAACAATGATATTTATACAATATATTATTATAACACAAGATCTCAGAACCTAGCACGAAAAATTCATAAAACACACTTATTATAAGTACACTCAGTAATGAGTACGATAATGAGCTAACCATAAATTAAAATTTCAGTTCTTCTTATTAACCAAATGTCAGACGAAAACAATACCAAGAGTCGGAACAAGTGATTAATTGAGCGGAGCCAAGTGAAGACGCATTAAAAGAACAGCAACATTTGAGTCAAACTAAGTACCGTAGCGGTGGCTAGCGGGATTACCGTGATTTCACATCGTAAATCCGACAGCCGCTCGTCGGCCGCGACCCGTCACTCACCGAATTGTATTCTTTAATATCTTCAGAATATTCCTCGCGCAACTGTATCTAATGATGGCAGAACGGTAACAATCTGAGAATCTAGCTCGCAAACATCACTGCGAACAGCCATATGCCAGATTAGAACGGGGAGATAGTCTAAACAATGACGGCAACTAAAATGCAAATGGGACACCGAGAACAATGTGCAAGTGTTACATATACGTTATTAAAGGAGAACTCGTAAATTGTGTACAGAGATTCGCAGTAGTGCCGCCAATAAATTAAACTCAGTCCGTTTGATTCATCGGTGACTAAGATTTTTTGGGACGAACGCTGAAACATTGCCTACTCAGAAGAGTCGACGAGTCATCGGTACAATATGGTCTCAAATGGTGTTTACAGAACATATGCCGTCATTAATAGCAAATGGTAATTGAAATATGTAATATTTAGTTTAACATTTGAGAATAAAACAAACACAAAAATAAATATACATTGAGTCTAGTTAAGTTTACCTAAAAGATAAATCAGTTACATTTAAGAAGGAAAATGCCAGATGAGCTTCATGAATATGTTAAAATAAAAGTTCTCGTAGTCTAAAATGATTGACTATCAATAGCCTTTCGTATAGTATTCCGTGGTAGGTTGTAGTTGTACCAATATATTAGGTGCAACGAGGCGGCATAGATTTGCGGGCACATTTCGGTGACAACATCAACACGACCATCACTCAGTTGGTCGCTTTGTTTTGCGACATTTCAATGGGACATACATCTGTCTTGACTGTCGTCTGGTGTGCACAATGGAGACCATTGCAACAACCTGTGCAACCGCCGCTATTGAGACCGGCGATCTATCTGAGATAGAATTCATTAGTCTGCCAGTTAACTGTAAAGATAATTACAAAACAGATAATCTCAACGAAACAGTTGATTGTGATGAATAAGGCGTATAAAAAGAATTACGGTAAGATATGATTTGAAACGCCTATTTGTCGTGGAAATAAAATAGATAGTGTAAGATAATCATATAATTATATACATTCTTTTGAAAACTGTATTTATGTGATGCTTGATTTTTAAATCATTTATGCTATTTCGCAGATAATCAATAGTATGTCAAAATAGTAAGTTGATTAATGAAGCATTAATAAAGATCTTTAGAGAAATATTAATGCATTTCATAATGGAATTTTGTGTGGATAAAAAATCAATCTAAAATTTTCATAGTACTTTTGGCTGAAAACGGTGGTGAACATGTAAAATGTGTACGCAGTTTGTTACATGATAATAATTACGGTAACGGTACACCCTTCCGCTAATTTAGCGAGCAAAGAGTAGGTACATGCCGTACATGTTATGTTTCATCTTACTTTATAATTAGAAACTTTTACTGTGCCGGCCGGCTTTCTTATTGCGACCAAGCAATAATTTCACTCCAAATTGACCATTCAGTTGACGATGTAATTACTATCATGAGAATGGGTATCCTGTAGTAGCGCAGTTGATTGTTTAAAACGGTTGGAAAGTTTTGTCCGCTCGATCGTAATGATCCATTTTATGATTGTCGAGGAAATCGCGGAGTAGTCGTAAGTATATCGAGCGCGATTCATCACGGGCTAGAATAAGTGCAAAATAGCGTTTAAGGCCGTCGTGCAATAATCCCATTTCCACGGTGCAGGTTCGTAGACCCCCGGCGGCCGCCGCCCGGCGCTCGCGTGATCGCGCCGCATCGCCCGCCGACCATCGTTTTAATTAGTCTAATTGAAAGAAGAACCACTCATCGTGCCCGCCACTCTACTTTTTGGTTTATTCTCTCTTTTGTATTAAGGATTGAACTAGATTATCGTCATACATAGAATATTCGTGCGAAAGTCAGGCAGTCCCATACTTAACCTCTTTTGAGTGCGTGGAGTCTGCATATTCACGATTGCCAGCATATTTCAATTTTATAATACAAATATTATTGTACTGCTATTCAAATTTTACATTTTCATGTGTCGGCAGGTAGTACTTACATAATGAAATTAATCAGTAAATAAGAACAAATAGGTACATAGGTGTTCCAAATTTACGGAACTGTCGTGGTGCATTTTTGAACATAATCATTTCTATAATCACCTATCCGGTTGCCACAATTTTATTACAAACATTAACATAAACACCGATCACTTCTTTGTTTTCAGAAATACACCACAAACAGAGGTTATATGAAAAGCCGGCCGGCGAGTCGCCGGCTTGCCGGCGGCGCACGTTTCGTTTCGTTTCGGGGCCCGTGCCGTAGGTGTATAGAACTCACATGTGTGTGCAACGCGAGGGGCGATCGCCGCTGGTGCAGGGCGGGCGGCGGAGGCTACACTGCACTGAGCGCGGAGGGCGCGGAGGACGCGGTATGCGGGTCGCGGTGGCCGTTCGCGCGGCCGGTGTCTCGAGGACTGGCGCGGAGTGGCGCGCGGTGGCGGTGCAGCGCCCGAAGCCCGAGCGCACCCCGCACGCCGCCCCTCCGACGCTCGCGCAAAGCGCCCTCCAGATGGTGCCGCTCGCAGAAACCTCCAGAACTCGAGATGCCGCGATCAAACTTATTCACACACAAAACCATACAAGTACGATTGTATCTGAAGACCTCATCATACTTATAGTCTTATAATAATTAGGTTTTATTGCAAAAACTTTTCTATACCTTTTTCTTGCATATTTCTTGCATTTGTAAAAAACGGCCAGAACCGGCTCTTTTAGTTGCCTATCAAATTGCTTCAAGTGACGTTGAAAAAAAAGCACAGAAAGAGAAAGATTTTCCTAAATGTAAGCAAGAAAAAAATGAAAAAAAAAACGAACTTATTTGCTGTAGCCGCATCTGCAAGGTGGAAAAACGTCGCTAGATGCATGGAGGCGCATCTAGAGGAGCGTGGAGGAACGTGGAGGAGCGCGCGAGGAGGCGACGACCCCGCGCGGCCACGCTCTGCCGCGCCGCGCGGCTCGCCGAAACTTCGCACTTCACTTTTCCACCACAAGGAAGCCAAAACACGCCACCCGTGAAATTACCGAGAAACTGACGCAACAGACGTCTGCAGCTGGGCTATGTGACTACGAAAAAAAACTATACAAACAAGCTGCACTTAAGACTTAGGATTTAGTATTTTCGTTAAGAAAGTTAGACAATCTAAAAGTTAATACGTTATTAAATGCCAATAACAAGAGTTTTATTTCTTCAACAAAGTATGTAAGTACTTGACAGTAATTGCCTTTTTGTTTTAAGTCATATGCATAAAAAATGCTTTCTTTCTCTCAACAAAAGCATTGCTTTCGCCAAGATGGAGATATGAATGTAAATCACGCGCATGCGCATGCACACTGTTCATTTATTCTTTATGGGGAAGAGTTAAGTAAAACAATGTCGCACTTTAAAATATAAGATCTCAATTAATATACAAGCCTCCTAGACGAGGTATATCAGCTACCTATCTTTATTATGTGCGATACAAAGTACTTGCGGATTAACCATTCCGGCAAACAATAGAGACATTACGAGTTGGCCGGATAAGGTAAAGTTTGGTCCATGTCGTGCTGAATTCCAATGAACGTCGCTCGTGGCTCGTGGCTCTCACCTCGCCAATGCGCCTCATAAGCGTCTAGATCCCACTATTATAAGCCGATGTGACTCACGATCGAAAAAACAACCGATGATGAAAGGATATGCATATCAACGGTAATCTTTATTTCGATGTTTCGTAATACTTACAAGTGAAAGCTGAAACATCTGGACGCCCGTTTCGACCATCTGATATCAAAAGTTCAATAGAACAGCATTTAATCACAATTAAATGATTTTTAGGTTAAATCTTATGGCCTTATGTAGTTACTGCCAGAGTTATAAAGGGTTTTATTATTAAATTAAGATACTTAATGAATACACCTACTTGTAGTGAGAAAAGTACTTTAAGGTAAGTGTTTTTACTGATGTAATAAACGTTACATTATTATAATATTACATAGTTAAACACAAACGTGATAGGGTATACAGTTAGTCAACGGATGTCACGAAGTCTTTCTTTTTATAGCAATACCAATGTCGCCAATTATGGATCATTATCATTAGTCATCGGTACGATATGTATTAATATAATATTCCGCGGTACTGCCTGTGAGTAAATTTATCTACAATTATGTTTGCATTTATGTCAGTGTTAAAAAAAAAAAACAAATTCATGACGATGATTAAAATATCCAAATTGTGATACGTACATATACAGTAAGTAACTGGGATAAAATTAGCTAAGTTTCATGTAATGTATTATCAAAAATGTTTAAAAACATAAATAGATAAATAAAACTCATGATGCAAAAAAACTACGAATGAAACTACACTTAGAAATCATATTTATTATACGATACGGATGTCATTGCGTCTAAATTAAACGTTCGATTATATATCCGGATATGAATTCCGCTTTAGGAAAACACGAGTGCAATGATCTAATATAAACACACGATTCTTAGAAAAGTTTCAAGTACATCAAGTCTCTATCTTACGCATGATCTCACGAGAAAGTAAACCATCCTTTTCAAAAACATTTGTGTATTTAAATAAACGTTCTTAGAGTTGTTACCTAAAGTAATTTTCTGTAGCGAGATTTTTTAACGCGCAAAATAACTTTTTTAACAAGTTAGACACCGCTTATGAAAATTGCGCGGTCGATGAACTCGCGTTCACAAAATAGTTTGTTACAGTAGTGTGTTGTTGATACACGGATTCAGCATCTTATCTCATTGCAAGCCAAGATGCTAAATACAATTGTTACATACTTACTCTTGAAAATCGTATTTTCTTTCTCTTGAAAGAGAAAAGAGTCTGTCTTGTGAATGTATGTAACATTAGCTAATTTCAAGTTTAATTGATAAATTTTAGATGTCAATATAAATAAATATATATATTTTTATTTTATTTAATAAAAGTCTTCAACTACACATAAATAGTCCTGTTAATCATAAGTGACCGGAGGACTAAATGTGGAACTGAAACTGGAACGTCTAAACTCTAAAGTATTTTTAAGTTATGTATAAAGTTGCACAGGGCGATAAACTCTTTAATGTTTGTCTACGAGGACACCACGGAATTTCTGCAATATAGTAGCTGTGTAGCGCAAATTAGGTTAAGAATCCGGCCTTTCGGTCGGCCGAGGTACCCAGTTTTCACATCCCAAAGCAAATGTGTCGTGATGATGATTTAGTTTCTTTCGCACTCTATTTATAACTCATTATAATAGAATTCGTTAACTTCAAATAGAACTTGTAATATGGATAAAGTTCGTCATTTTTACCAGTTTCTACTTTTACAAGTACATAATATGAAAAGTTCTCTCCAAATTGAACACAACAACGCTACTTCAATTCTACGATGCAGAAATAAGTGTCTCGCTAATGCACTCAACATACGAAGAGTCCGCCATCTTTGCTGCTAAAATTTTCAGCCGTCTGTAAAATACTTTGAAACTACACGAAAAATTGCAATTTGGGACGAATTGTGAGATAATTTGGAGCTCGACGAGAGCGAGCGGCACAATGGCGTTACGTAAAGACGGAGCGGCCAACCAAACAGCGCTGTACAAACACTGCGCTGTCTCGCCATTCGCAATACCATATTCAGGCTTTTTATTCTGAATTCTTATAGACTTATTTATGCCAGTTGCTGCTTATTTTCAAGTGCATACATCTATAGTTTCTTTCCAAACTTAAAACAAGAGCAAAACCAATACCATGATGCAGAAATAAGAGTGTCGCTAATGCACTCGAAATAAGAAGAGACCGCCATCTTTGCTGCTAAAATTTTCAGCCGTCTGTAATATACTTTGAAACTACACGAAAAATTGCAATTTGGGACGAATTGTGAGATAATCTGGAGCTCGACGAGAGCGGGCGGCACAATGGCGTTACGTAAACACGGAGCGGCCAACCAAACAGCGCTGTACAAACACTGCGCTGTCTCGCCATTCGCAATACCATATTCCGGCAAATTTATTCTGTATTTTTATGGACTCACTTATTCATGGGGCCCGGTACCTGTCTCGGCCGATATTATATACAGTGTAATTCTTATTCAATGTTTTGTTTCCAATTTGAGTATAGCTTAGTGAAAAGTAGTCCACATCCTACTGATTTTCTCATTCTTTAATGGTATACCTTGAAGAGGTCAACGTTTTAATAACTAAAATTAAAATTTATTTTGACCGATAACTACACCGTAGAGTCTTATATAAATAGTCACAAGTAATTAATAAATTCCAATGAGAATATAAATAGACGTTCTACGGCGGGCGTCTAGCGTGAGTCATAAATAAACAATTCAAGATAAGAGTATAGAAATAATTTGTCGGATTCCCCTTAATTGTTTCCAATCGGCCCACCAGTACAACATTTATTAAGATCTGCAGCGATAGATATATTTTTTGATAAATTAACCGTGGAAGTAGATAACCGGCGATAGCATGCTGTTCTCAAGCCATCAATTGCACGTAATCGATCGTTAGATAGCCGCACATGAAATAACGACTTCCTTAAACATGTAACAGTGAGTTTTGTGTTACTGGCTCGAATGTCTTGCATTGTGGTTTTGAAACTTTTCGGTATAAGTGTACAGTGTAATGGTACACCGTGCTCTGTTAGATAAATAATTTATTCACTTTTACTTTATTTAAAATTAAACTTTCATTACATCATTATGACACTGTTCATGTCTGTTAATACTTTCTTTTTTATTACAACTTATTTTCCTCAACGAGGCACGTGTTTCACGTCAAGTATATTTTAATTGTGCAAGTCTACACTATACTTACTTTAAATTTAAAAATATATAAGTGTCCCGTTTAGATTTAGATGTATACGTATTACTGAAAAGAAATCTTTAAATATGCTACATGTTGCTATTAACAGAGTATTGTTATAAACATAAAATAAAACCAAAAGTAATAACTTTAGCAGCTAATGCAAATCAGGAACATAACAAGACGGGGCTAATGCAAAGACAGGCGTTCAACCGCAGCGGGTCGTGGGCGCGATGCATTCTGCAACACTGTTCATGTGTGAACTCAATTAGATAGTTTCGCTACGTGTCGTGACGATGCGGCATGTCCGCAATTTGTTCCCGATGCCACAACTCCGATATCACAACTAATTAGTAAAGACGAATTGACTGGCAAGCAGATATCGCCGGCCGCCAAGTCTGCCAACCGCCGACACTAGCCCGCTTCCTACTTGGGTACGTTGTCCGCAATGCCATACACCACATAATCATATACGATCTCATTTTATAAAGACACGTCAATAGCCTTGCCAAATTTAGTTCCAGAACCTGTCACGTTCGATAGCCATTCTTATATTTCTAACGAGATATCTACCTATTCTTAATCCCACAATACGGTACGCTCGGACCGAACTAGTGTAGCAATAAATCACTACGCAAGAAAATGAGAATGCGAATATAAATGTCTTTCGGTCACATTCAGTAAGTTATAGCTTAGAGGACCGGCCGAGAGGCTCATAAATTATGTATCTCTTAGTAAGAAAACAACTGTCACAGTCAAACCACCTGATACAAAGAGAAGTAACAAAAATATTGTGTATTATTTTCATCCAACAAAACACTGGTATCACCATTTTAGAATGAATCTGCGATTAAATATCGGCGACAGCACGACTAAGTATAATGTATAAAACGCAACCAGCAAGCCATATACGGAAAACGCTACAATGCAAAATTGTCTCTGAGAAACGCTTACTTCCCCACATCCCAAAACAATTCACATTAAAGTTCCCGTCGTGTTTTAAATTGCAAAAAAAATACTCGAGGTGATACCCGTTTTGGTATACCTACGTTTATTGACCGGCACTGCGCTACCAGCAAGAAAGTAAAGATTTGCATAAGTTATTTCATCAAAGTAAATTTAAAATATTTGCTACTGACAGCACGCTTGAAGTTATAAGAACATGAAAATTCTTAAACTATCACGCTTCATTGATCACAGAAACCAAAAAAGTATCTTTCCACACTTCATGATTTTCCTGAGTTCTAAGAGTTTAATTGTTTTTGCAATAAAGAACAAGGATGAACTCTGCTACAGATAAGACGAGCTTAACGAATGTCAGGTAAATGGAAATTATCAAAATAGGTCTATGAGTCTTTTCAACTAAGTCGCCTGTGATCAACTAACAGATACGAAAGTAAGGTAAAACAGAAATAAGCAAAAAAAAACATGGATGCAAAAATCATTTCGAAGTCTTCAGTGGTCAACTAGCAAGCATATACGCATCATGTATTTAGCATTGACGTAACCACTATGGCTATGGCATTGCTACTTACTCTGTAGGTGAACTAGCAACATAAGCTTGTGATAATGGTGATGATGAATTCCCTATATTCATCATCATCAATATCACAAGCCAGTGTCCCACTCCTGGCTCGGGTCTCCTCTCACAATGAGAAGGAAGGAAATAGGAAAGCTGGCTAAGTGCGAATTGGGACACTTCACACGTCCTTGTGTTTTTTTACCAATCTTTTTCCCATAGCCCTTTATTACTGTGTTAGATATTAGATAAGAATAATTAAAACAATGTATCATTTTTTTGTTTACTATGATCTCGTCACATTGTTTTTATCAATTGTTGTACAAAATCGGGAGACACGCGACCCACCCACGTGCTCCCGAAACCGGACGAATGGCTCGGATCGTTCCTCTTGGCCGCGGTCCAGCTGACGATTTACGGCGAGATAAAATTAAAATGTGCAGCATTCCTGAATATCGTTTCAGCAATGAATGTGGCTCTACGTACCTCATGTACGTAGGAGGCATTACTAATAATAATGACGAGCGTCAAAATATATAAGCTTACGCCATGAATGTAACCAGACATCCGCTATTTTATTTCTTTTGACTTGCCGCAGCAAAACAATACTTATATGTATACTATAGATTGCAAATTAAATCACACTATACTGCTTAGTATAGTGACACTGATAACAGTGATCAAATCTTTTCTCGAAGGGTGACTTGCGTCGGATTTACGCGAAGATTACGATTCCAGTTTATCGAGATAATGTTATGTGTGACACCTTGATGTTGTAATGCCTATTGTTACCTATGCAATAGTAGGGCATGAAGATACAGTTTTGAATTCTGACAGAATTGATTTCCTTGGCTGGTGTAAACTAAAAAAGGCGAATAAAAATGATATGAATAATGAATAAACCCTCAACATTGTAGAATACGTGGTAATATATGAAATACGACGATTTTCTTGGTCAACTGTCGTGAAAAACTTTCATTATAAATTGAGGAAGTAATGCTTGTTCCAGCGTTATTGGTTACATGAAGACATGTCTGCCGTTAATAGCAATAATACATAAAAATATGAAAAAATGCAACACAAAAATAACTGTATCAATAGCTAATTCCAAAAAGTCCCTGCACCGGAGCTTACTCATATGGAGATATTAAAAATACATACATATAAAAGTCCTAGAGACAACACAAGATCAGTAACTGTATGAGCCCTTCAGTTAAAAAACTTCTTAATTACGCCGCTGTTGCTTCAACCTTTAAGCAAATACGGGCGCATTTACTTTAGCAAGTTCGCGATCATTGCGGCCGGGAGGAGACAAGGGGTGGTACAATAATTGTAATGATGTCAAAGAGAGAGGGCCGCGTGGCAACAAGCGCGAACGTCGCGGGGCTTACCGCCACCGCCGCCGCTATACATTTTTATTACAAATGCACCCCCACGCGCCACGCGATACGACCACTCGACTGGAAATACAATCACTAGACGCAATGTTTTGTACTACCGACACCGGTCTAGCCGCAAGTAGTTTTCATTAATCAACAATCAATTAGTTCTTGCAAATACCTTGTAAGTAGTTACTTTTTTCATTCACGGTAACGACAAGCAACAAGTGAGCCACTTGAATCGTGTTTCGTTAACGATACACGGGAACGGAGGCGACAAAATAGTTCACTATTTATTCTCAGACTGAAGGTCAGACTGTGGCCGTCGTATGCAAAATCCATACCAAAACGCGATGAAAAACTTCATTGTTGGGACGCGAAACAGTCGTTCGATGATCATAAATGCGGACTTGATGAGACATAGCATTAGTCAAGTGAGGCATGGAGGAGTGCGCCGGCGGCCGCGGCCGCTTGTTTACAATGCAAATTCGCCAGCGCCACCCGCCACCGCCCGCTTCACATGTAGAGCGAGACTTTTAACTACACTTTCATAGGAAATAAATCATGTAACTGCATACTTTCGACAGTTTACGCTGCCCACGTTACATTATTGCTAGAACGTCAATATGCTTACATAATTAAGCATTACTTTTATGTACATAAAATCGCAGTTTCTACGTGTGATTTGTAGTAGAATAGTTAATCGCATTTTACAAGTTATTCTTTAATTTACGGTAGTTTCAGGGATGTCATTTGTAACCACAAAGTCTTAAAGTCTTAATCACGTAACAAAAACGAACAGATTCTTATCCACGAACAATAGGATGAGACTCCACGAGAAATAACTATGTACAGACTCTCGCAAAGTCGAAAGAGAGATGCTAATGAGCCCGGAATAGAGCACGGCTTGTTTCACAAGTAGGGCCGTATTCTCGTTAATCGATACACATTCTCTTTAAACGCTGCCATTAGACGTATTTAGGGAATTTCCAGTTAACTTTACGAGCCGAAATTAAATACTATAATTGATTAACAACCGAAACTACATTCTCTTGGATTTAGGTCGGTAATTATCCCGCAGTATTCAAGATGCTGTCGCTAAAAATACACGTCGTGAACATAAACATTTTAGAGTCAATGACTTAATGAAGGAACAGCGCCAGTGTTTAACACAATTATCAGATGTATGCTATTGATCCTAATAAAACAAACTTGAATCACTTCATCAACAACTGTAGCTGCATGTTAGACGGATATTAGGCATTATTGGAGGAATTTAATAGTGTCTTGAAAGTGTTTGCAAACTAATAAAGTACAAATTGAATTAACTTCATTTGTATCCTTAGATTTAAAAAAAATCGGACGTTTCGGTGCTAAATTAATACAATTACTAACACATAATTAAATATATAGTATAAAAACATATTATAGACAAAGTAGATTTGCCAAGTTTGTATCCAACTGTAGAACGGCATAAATGTACACTTTCGTTTCAGTCAGTTAATATTTGTTTATTTACCTATGTTATTTTACGACGCCAATATCAATTAGCGTGGGAATGACTAAGTCATCTAAATACAACAATGCTGTCTGTATCGAATCGTTTATTTATCTACCTACAGAATGCGTCACGTTGATATATCTACAACTATATAATTATATGAATGAAAGTTTGTATCTGGCAACGCCTTGGCACCGATCAGAGTCAAGGTCGATCAGGGCCCACTGCCGCATGGCGCGCGCTGCCAACTGTTGTGACACTGTCGACGAAACGACGGCGTGCACTTCGGTTATGATTAATACACAAATAAATAGTGCATTCATACACTACGATCTATGATCACTATATGAAATGAAAGTAGTTAACTAGGAATTAGGACGTTATATTTAAAGCACCAGGAAAAAGTAGGTACTCATTTTAAAATTTTGTGTAGTCGAAGAAACAAATGCGCATGTTCTTTAAATATTTCTACAACTCTGCCTATGAAAATAACGCTGGAATATGAATATGAATAATAATAAGAAATAAAATGAATACCTCAAAAGTACCTACAAAACAAAATACTCTGAATACAACCCCATCCTGTCCTTGGACGCACTTAAACGCTTAGGGTATTGTTTGACCCTCCGATCATTTATTATAACGTCACAGAATTGCAATTTGATAATTTAAAATATTACTTCTACATACATAATTGTGTTGACCAGTAATTTTCACTTGTTTAGGATACAGAGAATCTTTAATATAGGCAAGAGCACATTAAGTACCTATGCTATTATCTATGAAAAAGTTCAGAATTAGCAACACTAAAGCAAGGAGCATTACCTAGTTCAAGAAATCAAAAATATATTTTTTTACGTATATCCAGCCGAAAATCGAACCCACAGACCGGCATTTTATCAATTACAATATGCTTGTACGCAATACAATTCGACAATTAACGAAAGGCGAATGAAACATAATTACACCGTCAGTCGCTACAATGGTACTGTCGACGGAACGTGTAACGTGTCTGTTTATTACACATCAGCAGCACAATGCTATCGCAGATCGCTGGCAGCGCGGCTGCCCCGCGACCCGACGACGTACCTCCCTTTGTACATAGCTTACCGAGGAATACATTATGACACTCTCAACAAAATGCGGCTGCGTACATTTCGGTTCATGATCAACTAGTATACTAGTAGTCTGATGACGCCACTTTTAAGAACCACTAAAACGTACTTTTCTTTTCTGAGCAAATTAGCATTTTATCAAATTACTAGCTTTTACTCGCGACTTCGTCCGCGTAGAAGTCGAAAACCCCTTGGAGGTAGAATTTCGAAAAATCCTTTCTTAGTGCTCTCTTAGGTCATGAAAGGAACCCCTGTAACAAATTTCA